>QLOK01015017.1:0-12069 GCA_003313805.1 Tricholoma flavovirens
AAATAAAAATAAAAATAAAAATCGCGACCTCGGGCGGGATTATTTTTTCTACAGAGTTTGAAACACCATATTAACATAGCGGACTTCTGAAGAACCAGTGCCGGTGAGCAACAAACAGAATCGAACAATGAAAATTCACTCAAAGCTCTCCGCACTGAAATCCTGGGCACAGAACACCCGTCCTGTGCAAGCTATTCCCATATAGGTCTACCTAGTATAAATACACGTTAGCGGCGAACGTCCAGCCGTTTCCCGAATTTGAAAATAATTTAGTTCAAAGCCACCAGGATCTGCCCATAACACTTGGCGCCATCGAGGACACCTGTCCCAAACATGGTGCTAATTCTCTTTCACCGTGACATAGCATTACTAGAATGCCGCGATATGGCGGCTTCAACGTCATATGACGCATTTCGTTCCTGAGATATTGGCAAAGAGCCTAGATGATCTGAGTCAGATATGTGATGTTGCCACCCGGCATGTCCACTTACGCCCAGGATGAATATTCAGGACTTCACCATGATCTTCAACTTGCTATAGGAATCTGAGCGAATTGAGTGTCAAACGGTATGTAGCTGCTCACCATATTCCCTAGGTCGTGAGCCGTGAGGCTGTGAGAACCATCTACAGCACCCGCAGACCCAAACGATCTTCCTTTACGCTCGAAGGGGGATGTATATGACAGAAGAGCCATCTTCGATTCTTTCTGGGGTTTTCTTGAGTTGAGCCTGTTGCATTATATGTTAATATCCGGTACGTGGGAGCAAACTGAATTGTTCACATGGCAACTGGAGCACAGACATTAGTCACATCACGACCACAAAGACAATTACACTCACCTATGGTGATGACATGGAGTTTCGGGTCGAACATTAAAAATGGCACCCTAGAGAAAACGCACTTAAGATGGTCGCATTAATGTGAAGGTCAGAAAATACGCACCAGACATACGAAGCGGGTTTTATTACAAATACAACCAGGAGAGTAATCTGATTTATGGTCACAAGTGTGCATCTTGTAACAATCCACATGATCAACTTTTGGATCAATGTCCGCGTCCTGTGTCCCACCTGAGAATTTCAGATTATGTGGGGGAAAATGCGGAACTTCACTGTTTGTTGCGGGTGTCGTGGCTGGACAAACTTCTGAATAGTGCAATCATTGTGACCATGTCAACAACTCCAACCAAGCCAAGACCGGTTGCTACCCGCGCTCTATTCTGGAGGGTTCTTGATCAGCTTGCTGAGAAAATGGAAAGATCGTAGATAACCAAACCTGATTCTGCGCAGTCACCCCATCTGAAACTCGAAGATTTTTCCGAGCAACATCAATTTCGACTGAATACATCATTAGACAAGACTAAAAAAGATGTGTCGACGTACTGGAGATGATGACTAGAGTGGCGTTTTAGCATGGAAAACCGAAGAGCGTGGTAAAAGTTTTCAAAACTTACCCAAAGCGGCAGTGGAACACAAGATCTAGTCCATATTGAAGACACGTATTACACACACGGAGAGATTTTACTTACAATAAACCCTGGAACCCATAGATTGCTTTTATTGACTTATAGGTCCCATTAATCGAATAAATATAACTTGAAGTCGCCACACTATTAATGTCACTCACGCAAATAGAGTCGTGAGGCAAAAAAGATCCCGGCTCTGCAAGATCAAAGATCAGGACCTCCACAGGCAAGAGGAGTTCGAAACAAACAGATAGGCCACCATAGAAGTAACAGCTATAATCCCGACGAAGGTTCTAATTCAGAGGCATCAATGCGTTGCTTGCAACAGAAGATTGGAAAGTGGTGACATACTCCGTAAATGTGAGAAGCGCCAGGGGATTGCCATAATTTATCAGCTGTTAGAAACCGGTGTGAGCGAAGCTAGTTAGACAGATATGCAAAAGATGTACCACATAGTGCCGGAGAACTTGGGAGCTCAAACATGAGGCGGAGAAGTCCAGGAAGCTGAAAACAAGAGCTCAAGGTGTTCTAACGACAGGTGGATTCCACCTACAGCAAAACTATAACCTACAACAAATCAGTACGCTCCTCAAGCATACTATGCAACAGACTTACATAGAGGCGAAGAGGCCAGTTGTCGGTGTTAGTAGTTAAGTAGATCCAGCCTTGGAAAATTGTAAAGCCAAGGAGACTGGCTCCAAAAGTTATATCGATTCGGGTCGAGAAAGTAATGCTCAAGTTGATACGTACAGGGTTGATAATAAAGTACCTAGGAGGCAATCAACTCTTGTAAAGATAAGGAAGTTCCCAAGCCAAAGAATCACCTACCCCAATACAGTCCGTCTAGGTCAGACGAGACGTCCAAGGCAAACGGCTGCAGGGTCGACATCTCACGGTAGGGTTCCAGCCTGGCGTGTTGATGATTAGGATGCTGAGGATATGTCGTGGATTATGGTTATATATATGTATATATGCGCGAGCAACGATAGGACCCCGGATTAACCCTACTTAGGCTGGGAGTTGATCAGGACAGATTTTGGACTTTTGGGGGCAAAGACCAGATCCCAGCTTGGTGATGGCCCGGGTGTCCAGACAAAATGGTCCTGCAACGACTCCGAATCATCGCCCCACGGATAGGGATGCAATAAGGTTGAATCGCTGATCGCGGTTTAGTCCAGACATGGAATTTCCATGTAAGATATTGGCCAGCCGCCAACATCGTACCTTATACGGTAAAGGTTTTGCCCGTCACCCGTGTGAGATCGATGATCTTACCCATGACCTGTGAAGCCCTTGTCCCTGTGGTAACCTTGATATCCTAGAATGACAACATCATAGTAGGATCAAACCATTCCTCTCGGTATGCCCAGATTCGGAATGGCTTCTAAAAGTAGTATGATGGATACTTAGAGGTCATATGACTCTGGTCATATCAGATGATTCAATGTCATATACGATATGAGTGATGATTGTGAGTTGGCCAAAAATCAAGCTTAAGAACCCAGATGTATATACGAAGACTATTCCTTTTTCTTTCTGTTTGAGAGTGAAGCCTTACTACAGTACAACAAGCGCCGGAATTCGGCCGTATCGGCAGCCATGAATGGATCAATGACTCGGATCGGGCCGGGCTCCAACAATCCAGATCTCACAAATCATTGATATCGCTTGCAACACTGCCGTTGCTCAATTATAAGTTCAGTTCGTCAACTCATTTCTTTCCGTCCCGTCGCGAGGGAGTTGCTTGGTGAGAGCCTTGATGAACGAAGTCGTTTTCTGCGATTATTTTAATTCGGATAATAACATCGTGTACCTCATAAATTTTGGTACACAGTCTACAGACTGTATCCATGGCATCATGACTTCTGCAAAAAGACTAGAAATTTGGTGGAGTTCGGATGAGACTTCCAGCCAGCCAATACCTCATTCTCAAAATTGAGAACTCGGAACTAGAAATTTGATGGAGAGGCAGGAAATATATCTTACAATTCACGAGAAAACAAACTGTTTCTTCGGATTCGGATAAAATCGTCAGGCACAGCAGGGTGATGGATTCAACGTCGAACGAGTTGACGAAGCGACCTGAACTGAGAATTGAGCCTATACACTAATATTAGTACTCTAAATAGTCCACTTGGACTGGACCACTTCGCTTAAATGATTTGACTAACCACGAGCCGTACCTGAATTGCAAGCACAGAAATCTGCCGGCACTAAAACGCTCGGCAGCTGGAGCTGGGGCGGGAGAATGTAGCATACAGCTATTTGCAGAACGATAGGCCATTGGCAAAACACTTGTTTATACGCTGTATTTGGTCCCATCAGTGATGCTGGCCAAATGCCGACGTGCCGATAAACATTGACCAGCCTTGCTAGCTACCGGCACACCCAAAATCACATCACTGATGGAACAAACAAAAAGACATAGACAAGCCATTTTCGAAAGGGCCCATCGTTCTGCAAATGGCTGTAAGAACTTTACGAAAGCCGACACATTTCAAACTCTGATGTTTCCCACAATTGATCCTAGATATCATAGATCGGCAGTTGTGGCCGAGGTCACGTGAAGTCTTGAAGGCCCGTTTCCGGTTGCTTGCGTCCCCACCAAAATCCCAAATAAGAACAGATCGGGGGTGGGTAGGATTCTTTTTTTGCACTGCAGATTCCAGAATCTCACATTTTGAACTCACTAATTGGCCTCATGAAAATAGGTATTTTGCTAGATATACTGTTGGGATCAGGCAATCCAAGCCCGGCCCGAGTACTAGTTCTATTATTGGAATACAATCTATTTATAAGTTGTAACATATGTAGACCGTATTATAGGAGAATGAGAGACATTCCTCTCTGTGCTTTTCACCCACTATCTCAACATGAAGAACTCTCTGCTTAGCATTATTCCATGGGCCCTGGCTTTACCTATATTTAATAAACTCATTACCAACACATTATGGATCCTTCCCCAAGAGGAGATGATCAAGAGGAATCAACCTCTACCCCTATTACCCCTATTCAGTCTGGTAGAGTCTACACCTTTAATGCTGCTAAACAATGGCAGCAGGCCAATCAACAATCAACAATTGAATTAATATGAACAAGGGATCATTTGAACACAAACAGGATCACTGATTGCAATCACTTGACAGACAAAAATTGGCATAAATGGAAGGAGAGAATGAAAAGGGTTTTTATTAATTGTGATATAACTGGGTACATCACTGGTGAGGTGAAGCAACCAGAAGGGCATACTGACCCCACTGGTGCTTACAACTGGGACAAGAATAACACTTGGGTGGAAGGGAGCCTGGTTAGGCAACCAATACTAAGGTGAACTGATCAGACAGGGTCAAGTTATCTTCATGGCACAGAAGTGGGAACATAAGTTACTACAAATGAGATAATAATTATTTACTGTACCTTTGTTGCACAGAAGTGGGAATGATCTGAACGAAGGTTGAAAGTCAAAAAATAAGATCTATATAGGAGAGGTCCTTAGACCATGCAAGTAAAAGGCTGCATCAGGCGTGCTGTGTGTTTCTTCAAGACTACATTTGGCACATCCATTGTCTTGAGGCTCATATGCTGTTCCATCACAAAAAAACACCCAACCTTTCTGGGCCTAAGTGGGGATTACAAAGTCTACAAGCCATTGGAAGTATAATAATACATTAGATGGCTTATTTAGACTTACAGTGGTCCTATTTTTGAATATAAGGCCTTTTAAGTTAGAATTAAATGCATTAGAAGGTCAAACAAGGCTACAATAGAATTGGAATCTTCACAATGCAATGTGGTCCTTTTTAGGCCTTGGATTCTTGTTTGAGCCATACATACCTTATTAGATATAAAAGGGAATGCATCTCACTTAGAATCACCCAGACGACCATAGCAAACAATATGAATTAATCAGTAAAAATACATGAATAAGCATCAACAACATGAGGGATCATAAGCTAATCCAATGGGCAGAGCACAAGAAAGTCCAGAGAGTCAGAGAATGAGTAATACGAGCAATAGATGGGGGTAGGGGAGAGAGCATGATGACAAGACAAAGGTAACTGGGTGAAAACACAAGGCCAGCCTCATAATTCCTCCTTTCTGAAATATAGTTAGAAATTCTTTGTGAAATATTATATTTGAGACTAAATTTCTACAAACAGAAATTCAAAAAATTACCAATTAGAAATTTACTTTGAAAATCAATATTTCTGGTTAAATTTCTCATGACATTTCAGTGTACATACTGGAAGTATTTCTGTAAGGTGATGTTTAACTTATCAATTGCCTGAAAGGCTTTCAGAGATTATATCAGAAAGTGTGACCAGACCAGAAAGAAATTCTTTTATGGATCAGAAAGCATGACCAGAAAATAAAACTTTCTGATATAATTTCTGAAAGCCTTTCAGGCAATTGATAAGTTAAACATCACCTTACAGAAATACTTCTAGTATCTACACTGAAATGTCATGAGAAATTTAACCAGAAATATTGATTTTCAAAGTATATTTCTAATTGGTAATTCTTTGAATTTCTGTTTGTAGAAATTTAGTCTCAAATATAATATTTCACAAAGAATTTCTAACTATATTTTAGAAATGAGGAATTATGAGGCTGGCCTTGTGAAAGGAGAACGAAATGAGGCATGATACAACCCTAGTAGAGTGTAATACTCACCCACATGAAATGAAAGGCTGTGTTGATAATTGCATGGTGTTAGGAAACATGTTCAGTTACCTACTATAATTTTTCTTATGTTTTCGCAGTAGTATTACACCATAAAACATTAAAATAATTAATGAACACAACCGTGAGACAGATAATTCTCACGTGCCCTATATTTAGAATATGTACACAACTGTACACTCATGTCATAAAACAGTATTCAAATATTGTACAACAATTGTAATTTAGTATAAAAACCAATATATACTAAGAGACACATCAATTGTATTCTCTTAGGATTGATCCCCCTTTCTATATTCATCATGTCTTCTTGTAGAGCCCGCACAAAGATCCCAGAGTGGATTTGGTGTTGCCCTGACAGTGTTAGGAAACATGTACAGTTACCTACTATTTTTCTTATTTTTTCGCAGTAGTATTACACCATAAAACATTAAAACTATCAATGAACATGACTGTGAGATGGATAATTCTCATGTGCCCTATATTTAGAATATGTGCACAACTGTACACTCACATTGTAAAACAGTATTCAAATATTGTACAACAATTGTAACTTAGTATAAAAACCAATAAATACTAAGAGACACATCAGTTGTGTTCTCTTAGGATTCCCACCATCACATTGTGTGCGGAAATGCTTTCGTCAACCAACTGTTCTATTATTACCACATCACATCAAACTTTGATCCCCCTTTCTATATTTGTCATGTCTTCTTGTAGAGCCCACACAAAGATTCCAGAGTGGATTTGGTGTTGCCCTGACACATGGCATTGTGATGTTCTTATTCTTCAGTGGTCTTTCATCATTGTTTCTCAGCCCTCTGTAACCATGTGCATTTGGCCTTTGATTGAATACTGTTGGGGTCTGGCTTGGTGTTGTCATTCTCCATTCATTTGTTTTTCATACTGGGTTTGTTGGGAAAAGTTTGCCTGCAAAGAATATTATAATGCAAGTCCTGAGGTAAACTAGAAACTTACCAGTTCCACCACACCAAAGTCTTTACAACCCATTCATCATCTTCATCATCAAAAAGCTCCAACATTACATGGTAAAAGTCCTGTAGAATAAACTGTCTGTCTTCCACTCCCCACTACTTGCAGGAAGATAAAGCAAAATGTGCCTTAGTAAGGGATTTAAGTGAATGGAGTGAATGGATGATGGAAACAGACCTGAGTAACAGCATATACAATTGGTGCTGGTGTTACCTGAGTCAGCCTGTTAATCTTACCAACTGCAGCCTTCTTTTTCTTCTCTAGAATAAAGGCAACCAGAACCTGTTCCCCATGAAAATGCATTTGAAAGACTGTAAATATCAATTTGAAACAAGCTCAAATGACTCAAGAAAATGGAATGACATACCCTCAAACATAGTGATGAACACAGCAAGGGGGTGTCACATGTTGAATATGCCATATAGGGACAGTTAGTTAGTCCAGGCCTCGTATCATTATTTTTTTTGTATGTCATATGCAAGTCACATGATTTGGTACCTAGGCATGTTGAGAAGCTGTGATTGAACCCCTCATTCGGAAAGGAAGCCCCAGAAACTTTAAACTCAGCAGTCTGACAGCAGAAACACATCAAATCATTGGGCCATGACATGCATGACATCAGTAAGGGAATCCCATGACACATATGTACACCAGGATCTACATGCTTATTTACATCTTAGGAACCAGAAAAGCATTCAGAATTGGTAGTAGAGGATGTGCATGTATTCTGTCCAGATTGCGAGACAAGAGTCAAAGTTGGCAATGTTGGAATACAGAACTATTACAAATGACACAAAGGAAGTGCTCAGTGCACAATCAACAAGAAGAATAAAAAAGTCAAGGAAACAGTGGAGAAGACAAAACAGAATGTGCTAAAGTTTTTTCAGCCACAACCACCTGTTGTACCATCCACTGTCACTGCACCCAGCCTCATAACACCATGTTCATACCTACCTTCAAAATCCAGTAACAGTGCTCCAGCTCCAGCATCACAAGAGGCAATGGTGTCACCTGGTTGTGCAATTATCATCTACGGTGTGTCCAACTTGAGGACAGCATCAATGGGTGGACTCACAAGGCCTGAGAAGTGAGTGGGAGTGGTCAGAGATGTGCAGGGAAGAAGCAGTGAGAGCAATGACATCATAGTATTTCCTAATATGGTAATTAGTTCTCAGGACAGGTTAGTTAGTTCCCCCTTCACTGGCTTAAAAAAAATCCAACCTGGTATCCTTAATCTTTTTTTGGACATGCCTTTGGAACACAGTAAACCATACTTGACATCCCACTCTTCTTCTGAAGGTTGATTGGCATTGTGCTCATCATAGAGGAAATTTGGGAACTGGTCAGCCATGATCTTGATTTTCCCTCTCATAAACTTCTTAAGAAAACTGGACCAAGGTTTTAGAAGACAAAAAAACAAGGTTTGAAACATACCCAGGGCCATTATGACACTCATAGATATGTATATGTGTGGGGACAAAGCATGCACATGGTACCCAGGTGATTGAATCCTGAGCCAGTCTTGTTTCTTTGTACAGGAGGCACTTTGATGTTGTCCTGGACAACAAAATCTTGTAGGCCCTCCTTCAGTTTATTTGTATTTTGCTGGCAGGTGCTTTGTGACTCCTTTTCCATCTAACAGAAATTATCAGAATTACAGCAATGCATAATCTGATCTCACCAGGTTGATAAGGTCCATAATCACCTCAAAATCATCTCCAAACTCTTCAATTGTTTTCTTGAAATTGAGGACCTGTGATAGTACACTGTGATAAAGCTTGAGGTGTATGTCTTTTTGTTTGTCAACATGTTCCCTGTTATTGCATTATAATTGTAAGTAGCATGCATATATGCATAGAAATCAAAATTACTGACTTGTCAAACTCATCCTCCTCTTCATTTTTGAAAAACCCATCTACTGCTAGACCCAGCCAAAAAGCTTTGTTGAGATCAATCCATGGGCCATATATATGCATGATCCATCACCCAGCTTTTTTGTAAGACTGCAATGTTGAAGTCCACTTTGTATTCCTGAAAATGGCTCAAAGAACCACAATATCACCTGTAAGAGTAAGCACTCGCTTTTTGATTCCTCATTTTCTCTTCTTTCTGCTGGCTTCTCCCTCCAATTCATCTTGGAGCAAGTCACAACCTTGCTTTCATTTTTGCTTGAAATCTTCTCCTTCCTGGCTGCTCTCATGACTGTTTCCACCATGGTCACCATGTTGACCATCTTCTTCATTGTTGTCTGATCATGGTGGGGATGTATGCAGAGGCAAAATAGGTGCTTGGGTTTGATGACAATAAGGCTGTGGTTCTGGGCATGAATGTTGAGACTGTGGTGGTGAAGATGTTTTTAATCAAGTTTGATCATGACACGCTTGATGCATGTGTTGGATTATGTAATCTGATACAGTAGTGGTCATGACTAGAAACCCTTTCTGATAAGCAGGCAAGTTGCCACTATAAGAGGGCAAGAGTGCTGTGAACTTGGTTACATTGCATAGCCATGATAAACCACATTGAATCCAGTAAGACCTGATAGCTCAGTTGGTCCTGGGTTCAATCCCCAGTCTGGTTATCTTTTCTGTCTTAATGGCATGTGATACCATGTGACTTCTAGACAACGCATCTAGATTTGCAAACCAAATCTCAATGCCAACTGTGCCAATGCATATTCTTTTCCTTCTGCTTGGTATTCAGATCATCATGGCTCAGTGTAACTGTTGTGGAGCATCCCTTTCAAGCACAACCTCTTGCACACTCAAAGTGCATTGTCTGCACTACCCCAGGAACATACCAATGAAATTCAAGGAACCAGCATCTCAGGTTCCCAAAACAACCAGAGATGTAGCACAGAAGCCTGTTGGTGAATCTGAGGTAACCTGCTGATCCCTACATAGTATGAGTGGATACAAATAGTACTAGGGAATGGCAGGGGTACAGTTGTGTTCTCTTAGGATTCCCACCATCACCTTGTGTGCAGAAACACCTTTGTCAACCAACTGTTCTATAAATACCACATCACATCAAACTTTGATCCCCCTTTCTATATTTGTTGCATCTTCTTGTAGAGCCCGCATGAAGATCCTAGTGTGGATTTGGTGTTGCCCTGACAGAAGAACACAACTCTCATTCTGTGTGCCCTCACTTTTGTTTCACTCTGCCACATCCGATTACCAATCCCCAATCCTCTTGTCATGAGATGAGAGTAACTTGTGTTTACATAATTTACTTTCACTTCGTAATCTGCGCATCAGCACCACCTTATATTGCGGTCATCAGTGCTTGAAAGGCAGTACTTGTCTGTAGGACAGCTGCAACCGGACAACCATTCAGCTCTGGTTTAGTGTACTATTTTTAGTACTAGTTATGGCCTTTTGCATTAGTGTAGTAATTGCCGAATTGGATTGCCAAAGAAAAGGTCCCAAGTCAGCTGAAGAACCTTATTAGGTTTTATTTTTAGCAATGACATCATGACTGATCATGTAATTTCTGATCCTTCTAATCATGATCTTACTCTGGAAGAGAAAGTTGATGCACTCACTATGCAACTTTCTCAACTAGTAAATTACATCACGCTCCAAAACCCTGTCCAGCTGGCACCTACTGTGGAGGAAGAGGTGGATGCATTTTTATCTCATCATGAAGAAGAGTCATCGCAGAATACTGGAGATGGCAAAATTTGCTTACCTAAATTCGCACCGCCACAATTATTTGATGGAACAATGAAGGATACTAAATCCTTTATTAGTTCTATTATATTGTATATTAAAGGTTGTGAACCTGAATTCCATACAACTGAATCCAAAATAATGTTCACACTATCCTATATGCAAGGGGGCAAGGCACAATTTTGGAGGAATGAAGCCATCAATCAAATTGCTCAGGGTCATGAGCCATTTAAGAGTTTCCAAGATTTTTTGGATAAAGTGGAAGCTCAATTCGGAGATCCTAATCCAAAGGTGACAGCAGTAGGAAAATTGAAGACCATGCAACAAGGGTCTTCCTTGGCAGATGAATTCATTTTGCAATTTAAAGCCGGAGCTTCACAGACCAATTTAGGAGACACCTCATTAATCGAATATTTGAAGGCAGGACTTAATCTGTCCTTGTTCAAGTCTATATATCAACTACAGGTTATGCCTACAACATTAGAGCAGTGGTACGAATGGGCTTTCAAGCTTGATTAGCAGTATCACCAAGAACAAGCCGAGTTGAAGTTGCTACACCTGCATACTATGCATGCAGGTTCTAAATTTGGAAAGTCATCAGAAGGAAGTTCCAAAAAAGGAAAGGCATCGATTGTACATGAGATGAAGGCACAGCCATTGGCCATGGCAGTGACACTTCCTAATCAGTCAAATATTAGTCAGCACACAGATGCTATGGATGTAGATTGTGCAAGGAGATGTCCCCCGATCAAATGTTTCAATTGTGGAAAATTGGGTCATACAGCTAGGTTTTGCAGAGAGAAGAGGCAGATTTGAGAGGCATCAACAGAAGAGCAGAATTTTCTGTAGCAGTCCTAGTGAAGGTTTCCCCATTGGAGACTCATAATCAATATGATGTATTAACAGTGGAGGAAACCAATGAATCACGTCCCTGCCCAACTGATTCTATGCTAGTAACCTATTACACCCTCAATTTCATTTCTAAACTACATAACTGAACCAAGAGTAAAGGTGAAGTGCATCATCAATCCAAAAATAGCCACTTTTGGAAAACTCTGAAAACCTTTATCTGCTCAGCACACATTGAATGCGAAGTAACGTTGACAGTAAGGTTGAAGACAGTTGACACACACACAATGAAATTTGCATGCATAAACTGGAGCATCCTGTAATTGTGTATAACATCGATGGAACAGTGAACAAGGGAGGAAGTATTACTGAAGAGGTAACATTGATTATGTCCTACCAGGGTCA
>QLOK01015044.1:0-11882 GCA_003313805.1 Tricholoma flavovirens
CCGGGAAACACTACGTTCCGCCAAGATCCATCGTACATGTACCGTACCATCATTGGTGGTATCTTTTGCATACCGGATCCTCCAAGTCAAGCATTCCCTGAACGGACCTCTCTGCCCCTTCAAAATCCGCTTCTTGTTGTCCATATCCGTAGTCCACATCATTCAAGTTCAACATTTCCACCTCGTCTATCTTTTCCATATCCAATTGGTATAGAAATGTTGCAAAGGTACTTCCTTTGTGGTGTGACATCTCTTGCCGCCTTCCCTGGTCTGGACCGTCCGACCATGCTATACATACGTATTCAGAGAACACCGTGACGAGTCTTCACGGAGTTGTGTGCTTCGTCTGAAGGTCTCCCCCGAACATGCGAGACATTTTCCATGATACAATGTTTGACCTTAAAGGCTAGCACACGCGATATAGGCGACGCAATGTAAAATCAGGCAGCGTTAAACTTTCCGGACGTTCAAGTTCGTTATCAGCCATAAGTTTAGGAAACGGATGCCCCGCTTTTGGTGCGAACTACATACTAACGGAGTCCCTCTTGGGTCCCGTCGTGCGCCGCATGTATGCTTCGGGATCCACACGTCCAACACACATTGGGCCTAGAATCTGTTTTCAGCTATGTTGACCGATGGCCTGGACTTCTAGCAAAATGTGCTTTGCAGAGGAAAATCCCCTTTTGTAAACACTTCAGCTCGCTGTGACATTGAAACTAATATTGCTACACTCTGTCAGCCCGAGGCTTGCAACTTTCCCTCATAACATGGAGTTTTTTCTCGTCCCAAACGATCCAGAACGTACGGTTCTTGTTTCCGCCAACGGCGTGGCCCACTATCAAGTGCGAACTGATAAAATGAAACATGGCCCGTGGGTGTCAGTCATCCAGCGTCCAGCAGAAACAGAGGAAGATAGCACTGTCGCCGAGGTTGAATGGCGGTACTGGAAAGCTCCGACCATCATTCAGTGCCCTTTGTTGAGCAGCAAAGCAGGTCGCATGGGCAAGAGGGGCTTTGGAGTGCCCGCGTCGACGTTCTTGTACAAACAGTGCCGATCCAGTTCGTACGTTCATTTCTATTCAAGGTCCTGGGTTCCTGACCATGTCAACACATTCAGTGCGCGTTATTTTCTTGGAAACGATGGTGTTGAATATCGGTGGAAAGATATCAAGGGGATAGGAATGGTGGTAAGATTCCTGGTTGTTCCTATCATGGCTCGCCTAATAGAAGCTTGCTATCAACAAGTTGAGCCGCTGCGATACTGGCCAAGAGGTTGCCAGATATTCGTATGATGTAGACGAAGAAGGGCTATTCGCGGGGGAGAAAAGATCTCGAATTCGCATCCAGCCATGTTCCGTCGACATCGATCTGGTGATTTTATCGTTCGTGATCGTGGAGAAGAAGAAACGCGATCATGTTGATGATGGCACGAGGCGCTGCCCCTACGACGGAGACCCTCTCGAGTGCGGAGTGGATGGAGGAATTGGGCTTTAGAAGGTTGATTCTCAAGTTCGCTTTCATGGTCTTGATATTACATTACGATACATCTCTTATTCATAATTATGACATTGGTCCCATCAACCGTGATGAACGGGTATCTGCAATCATCCAAGAAAGAACAACTGCATTTGATCAGTAGGATTCAACGAATCATGGCCAATATACGATCGTAGTCTTCCTGCACGCTTTGAAAAGTCTCTTCCAGCTTATCTAGGCGTTCTTGCTTCTCCATTTGAGCCAGGGCTTCCTACAACAACATATGAGCGAACGCCAATGCGATGGGCTTCCAGATAAACGGACAAAGTTGAATCGATACAGCCTTTCTTTGACCTGTAATCGATATGCTCGCATCGCGCGGGCGTCCGATGGATCCAAACGAAGAAGCAAGAGCATCTCAATTAATCGTTGAAATTGCCGCTGAATGAAACAACCTTAATAAGCCGAAGGAGCAGAAACCAGGTACGAAAATGGGTCTTACCCCAGCTATCTTCAAATCGCTTCGCCACTTCTCGACCCAAACCTTATCAGACGGGGGACCCATCTTGCCTTTTGTACCTATCATCCCACCCCCGCCCCGCCCACTTTGTCCACCCCGTCCGATGCCCCCAACACGGCCACCGCCATATGAAAGAGTTCCTCCAAAGCCCTCTTCCATGAACCTTTCATTCGACAGCAACATTTTTAAATCATTTCGGTCGCGAAGGTCCTCAAACGCTTCCGCGGGATCCTCTACTGTTAACTCCGCGATGCTTGGGTGCGAGATTATGTATTGATAAATAGCTTTGTAGAGCTCGGCTGCAAGCGATATGATCAACCAGAGAACGTAGTAAACTGGATAGACTAGCCGTACACCCGTGACCTTTGTGTTGATACGGAGTCACAATGACAAACTGACTGGAATGGATGTCAGGCAAGGCAGGCCCAATGTACACAAAAGAATACCTGAGTCTCAGTCGAACTTTTTCGGGAAAGAAATAGAAGGGGTAAAGCGAAGAGTACCCAACGAAGTGATATGTTGATAGGTGTGTGGACCCTCTCCGTTTACGCTTTTCGAATCTAGTACAATCAACTTTAGCTAGCGCGGCGCCTCATTACCGACAACCTACAGAACCACAAATTCCCAGATATCTTCGCCTTCGTTAATATAGGATCCTGCTTCGATATACAAAAGGATGAAGAGCTGCATTCTCCGATGATATTCTTTGAACCCAGGTGTATTCCACGTCGCCTGGACTGGAGTGGGTAATGTTCGGGGGAGAAGGAAGTTGATGCTTACATGATACACCTCGAAAACTATAGCATCTTCACTCTCAGGATCAATGTTTTCAACTCGAACATCACCTTTTCCCTTCCCCTTTCCGAGGTGTGAAGGTGAAGGTCGCGTGTAGGAGTATATTAATTGCCCAGATGGCCTGAAGGTCGCGTCCTCTTCGACACGAGCTAGGAACTCTGCTTCGTCCTTATAATAGCCTTCAAGATTTAAGGGTGCGAGATCATGGAATATAGCCGAGTGTGCCCACCTTCTGGTATAAATTTACTCAACGTTCCCTCAACATCGTCGACTGTTGATGACGACCCCAGTCTTTCAGAATACTGCACATTCATATATTGTACAAGAGATCCCGAGGTAAACTTCAGCTAACGTGAAGGTTAACGAGCATCCAGCATTTGGACAGACTAATGCCACTCACGTCAATTAAGAGGTCGCTGTACCCGTAGATTTTCTCCTCCTCTCCATATATCTACCTGGCCTCAGTGTTTCACAGCAGAACAAAGATTGCATCTCGTACCGGATACGTGAAAGAAGGGTTAAAATTTTCATAAGACTCGTCCTCGGCCAAGCATTCCTTGTCTTCGGTCGACCGTACTACACCCCGTCCACCATTCAGCAAGACTGTGTATATGATAGAAGGTTGACTGACCAAGAGACAACGCCAATGCTTCAGTGGCGTCGGCTGTCCAGTCTGCCATAAATGAGTAATGGACGCAACCGGCCTTCAAGTTGAAGTTGGCCTAGATTTTTGACGCGTTGTTTGACGTTGTTTGAATTGATTATTAATATTATATTAATTAAACAATAAATTTATCTATGAATGCATCATCTCCTCCACTGCAGCATCCCAGTCTACCCCTTCCCCATTCCCTACAGGTGCTGCCGACTTCTTAAGCTTCCTGGGGTTTTGACTGCCCAAACCGCCAACAAACTTCCTGCCATAAACCCTTTGCGCCAGACCTTTCACCTCCCCAAAGTCATTAGTCGCTTGTGCCTGTAAGAAATCGGCACTAGCCGCCCGATGGGCGAGGTAATTGGGTACCACATATCCTTCGAGAGTTCCTTCAAAATTTGTTGTGGTTGATAAATCCAACACCATGGGACGACCATCCTTCCACAAAGAGCCTCCATTGGTCTTTGCGAGCACATTTGTTATGTCCAAGCTTTCGCCAGAAGGGATGGGGACTGGCTGCGAAGGGGTAACGCAAGGCATATCAACCTCTTTGCGAAGTACGTGATCCACATCGACGGCCGAGAAAAATGCTACGCCTTGCGGTAGATCATCCATACCGAGCTTGTGTGCAAACAAGCTGCGGGTCCACAGGTTGGCAATTTGCAAAGCAAGGGCGGCCCGGAATCTATCTTCCTCCACAACCAGGTAACGAAGTTCATCGTGCACAGATATGAGATACCGTGCTTTGATGTCGTACTTCGCGATGAGGTGTTCCATGGAAACAATCAGCAGATGCAGATAATCCACACCAGAAGACTGAACAACCCAATTGATGCGAGACGGCATATAATCTGAACCGAATTGGCTAGGCAAGTACTCTTTGGACAATGCATATGTCACACCGCAACCCAGTGCTGGTGTTTGAGGCTTGTCGGACAGGGCAATTTCCTCGAGTTTATTAAAGACAAAACTCTCAGTCCCACCAAACCAGAATTTTCGTTCAAATATGTCCGTTCGGTGGGTGTTCTTCCCCTTGGTAGAAGCGTACAAGTTTTCTGCGAGCTTCTGCGCCTGATCGGGCAACATACCAGGATTGGATTGTAGTAGCAGTAGGACAGCGTGACGCATTCCAGCACCATAAATCCGTGAATAGTTGAAGACTTTTGCCTGGTCTCGTGAGATCCCGAGGATATGTGCGGTTTTGGAATGTAGATCAGTCCCCGCAGCTTTCGTTCCCTCAAGGGTCATCCACCCGATAGCCGTGGCTCCGTGTAAACCAAACTGGGCGTCACCCATGCAACTTGAAATCCATAATTCCTCCGAATCTACATCAGCGCCCACAATGGCATATCCTTCAGGCGCGCGAACCATCGCCTTGAGTTCAGAGCCCACTCGATTCCTCTTAGCGTTGCTTGCCGTCAGCCATGTCTTTTCAATCGCTCGGCGCGTGACAGTACCCATGGTGATGACCTGAGGTATGATGATTCCCCACTTGTTCTTTTTCCCTTCCTTCTCACCCGAAGAAATGGGTTGGCTGAAACCCAGGTTGTTCCCAAAATTCTGCCAGACTACCATCTGGTTCAGGATACGATCCCTAGCACTGATCCAATAACTGCACTGCGCGTTCATATCCAGAGCTTCTTTGGCCTCTTCTCCAGGGCTCTTCAATGTTCCATCCTGTGCGTACGTCATGAAGGTCTTGGATAAGGGACTTCCGACGTTTGCCTTCTCTCCGTCCTTGTGCGGAAGCTTGTAAAAGACGTAGCCACCATGCAACGAAGATTCAGCTAGCGAATTATCGACTGGGTCATGAAATGTCAGAGGAGTCGCACGAGTGCTGAAGTTGGTATTTGAAGGTACACGGAAGGTCCATCCATGTTCACGAGAGTGAAAAAGTGGCCATTCCATCCAGGAAAGTCGAAGGAGCAGGGGAGCAATGCGGTTACGTACTGTGATGTCAAGCGTACCGGGATCCTTGTCTTTCTTTGGCTTGGCTAGATCCCAATACCACTTCGGCCATAGAACGGGAGGAGGCTTGGGAGGTTTCTGGGGCCTCTTCGCCCGTCTGAGGGGTGATGAGGTCTCTACCCCAGCAATATTAGCATCGTGATCCACAAGTTTCCAGTCTAATTGCTGTAGCCATGGGTCTCGATTAGCCTCGTCAGATCCAAATCCCTCGTATATGGACTGGGCGAGAGACAGCACTCTACGCTGAACAGCTTCTCCCTTATCTCCTTTTGATATATCCTTCGCCAGCTGGACATCACACGAATCCATCTTGCCACTTTGAAGATGGGCCAAGGCGTGACGTGAGGTCAAAACCTGAGTGGTCTTCTTGCCTCTGCTGCTTGCTATCCGAGTAATTCTGTCTTGGACGAGAAAATGCCAACATTCTTTGTAGTTGTAACGCAAAGCGTGACCCTCATAAGAGAGCTTCAGAAGTAGAGGAAGAATTCGTTCGATATTTCTCTGTGCAAATGGATCCGACACCACATCCGAGTACCACGACGGTAGCATTCCCAATTGAGGCGCACCTTGCGTCGGAGTGGTTGGAGGGGGAACCACCGGCTGAGGAATAATTTCAGCCTTTCAGAAATGGAAGTCACATTGAATATCACGGGAGACGCACTTCTTCTGATGGGTATATACCTCTTGACTTCCCAACAATTTTGGGTGTCCAATCCAATTGACTTAGCCAAATGTCATTTTTCCATGCCCCATCTTCACCAGATGGATCCATCAGCATCCTTGCTTCTTCAGCCAAAAGCTTGAGCTTCGCCTTCACGCCTTCCTCCATTTCTCGATACACCCTTTCCGCATTACGAAGGTACTCTTCCCATTCTTGATTGACTGTCAGGAAGCTCGAGCCCATAGTCAAGATGCCTGCAAACGAGACTGGGTGTGGACATGCTTTCAGGAATGCGGGTAGAGCATTGGCATAAACACGGTGCGTTACGTAGACGTCGTTGGCGCAGTATGTGAGGTAGTCCGTGATATTGTCCCTGATCTCCGCAGGAGTCAGCTTTATGAAGTCGGTACGAATTTCTTTATCCATAATGATGCCGCAATGGAGTTTGGCTACGTCTGCAAGGGAATTAGCAGAAGTAATATCTTCCCAACGTTTTGACGACATCTCAGCCTCAGCTGTCTCGGAATCCGCGCCCTCTATAAGAGAAGGTAGGCTATCCTCCATTTCCTGACGAAGCCGCCGGAGTTTTTCCTTCTTCTCGGTGTCGAGCTCCTCTGACTGCCGTTTGTCAACAGCCTCCATCAACTCAACCACGGTTTCTACAGCTTCTGACTGCTGCTCCTTTTCTGATTCCTTTGATTTCCTATATTTCATCCACGCTGGTCGCTGATGAGAGGAGATTCCCTTGACCGCGACATGCAAAGCCATGGTATCAATGAAGCGGCTTTTCGTGGGCTCAAGGTTATACTCTTCAAGAATCCTGCTCCTGTCATAAGACACATTGTGCCCTACGACAACTTTTGGAGTGGAGCAGTTTCCTAACGGTATCAACTGCTGGGGCTCCAGGGATTCACCGAGTAACCACGGCGAGATCCAGGAATACCACGCGTTCTGTGAAGCGGCGCACGCCATGATAGCGTATGGATGGTGATTCGGCATTGTTTCAACATCAAACGTAAGCATCTCCTCGGGTTTGCCGTCATGCATCGGGTACCCAACGTGTTCACTGTAACTCGATCCATCGGGATGGTAATAATATTTTGTCCAGCCACTTTGTACTTCCCAATCGTCTGGTCTCGGAGGGAGTTGACTAGATGCAAAGGTCTTGGCAAGGTGGCGCCAGGGTTCTGCTGCATGTGCACCGATACGATAGAAGTGCTCGAGAAGGTTGGATCCTTGAAGTGGAGGGAGTGTAAATCCTGTATCTGGAAGGACTGAGCCTTGGGTTGGGTCCAGGTCGTGCATCTGGAGGTGCTCGCGTGCGATATGGACGAAAGTTGGGTCAGGCTTGGGGAATGAGGCGTTGCGGAAGATTTGTGAGTGTAACTCGCGTGAGAGGAGCTGAACGCCAAGTTCGTTTCTTTTGACTATGGTATTTCAGTTTCATTAGATGTGCGAGAAAGAATAATATGGAGCAAGCGTCGAGAGGGCGATCTTCGAAAAAAGCGTAACGGGGCGGACAAAAGAAACCTACCGTGTCTAGTTGGCATGTCTTGCTTGGTTCTCGTTGTGATTTCCTCTGTAGTTTCCTGTATTTGTTTTCGCCTATCCGACTTTGCGGAGAGCTCATGGGGCGATGACGGTTTTTGCTTGAGGACTTGAGAGATGGTCGTAGCAGAGCGAAACCACCCAGGCAAATGAGAACCTGATCTGTTGACGAACTTTGAAGCCCGCCTGAGCATTGGGCGACCATGGAAAGGAGAGACAAGCCCGACTCGAAGTACTCATTTGATGTCAGGGGTCGTGCGAGAAAATATGTAATGTTCGCTCTTACCAGTACGAGTGCATCTGATAAGTCTTAAGAAACGTCTGCCGTTTGGCTGTTCCTCAACTATTATGCTACAGGATCATTACGATCGCTTTTAAGCTTGATGCATTGAGCGGACGACCGAGAGCGTCCGCCCCGACCCGTTGAAGATGTCATGTGATGTCATTGTGAACTGACCCTCCTCTCTTACTAACGCCGGAGTCCCCATATAAGTTAGGGCAGCAGTCCGTTCACTCCTTGTTATCTCTATTCTATCTCTTCTAACCCCTTGTGATTGGTGCTGGGAGTACCATGTTATTCGGCTACTGCCAAGTATACCGGACTCGGGCGTGGGCAGTAACAACAGGTACTGCTCGGACCCCCGCATTCGCGACTTCTAGGAAGTATAGCATACCGATCGACGCGCCTATCCGTAATAAGTCAAAGCTATGGCATTCTGTAGACGAAGCTGTTCAGGATGTCAAGTCCGGAGATGTACTTCTGTGTGGAGGTTAGCATGCTTGTAGCCCGTGTCAACGGCGAAATCTGAAGGAACGAGACTAGGTTTTGGACTGGCTGGAATCCCGGGTTCATTTAATACTCAGAGCACCCCAGCGGCTCGTTGACTCGTTTCCAGATACCCTCCTTGGCGCGCTAGTGAAACGAAAGGATGTCAACAACTTGACAGGCGTATCGAATAACGCTGGAGCTGGAGACTCTGGCTTAGGTACTGCACACGCATCACATCTGACCTTGTTCTTGCTCTCAATAAACATCAGGGAAGCTTCTGAACGCTGAGAGACTGAGTAAGATCATTGCGTCCTATCCCGGAGGGTATGGCATTCTTGTTCACCCTGAAATTCCTGCCCCAACTTTGTACACAGAAACAAGGTATTTGAAGCCATGTATCTCAAGGGCCAGATCTCCTTGGAACTGGTCCCTCAAGGCTCGCTCGCTGAGCGTATCCGTGCTCACGCAGCCGGAATCCCCGCATTCTTCACGCCTACCGGAGCATCTACTGCAGTCGAAGAGGGTTCAATCCCATTACGGTACAATGAAGGCGGGATGTCGAAAGGCGTCGCCATTCCCGGCATTCCGAAGGAAGCTAGAGTGATAAATGGCAGGCGATATATTCTAGAGTCGTCCATTGCAGGCGATGTTGCATTCGTTAGAGCTTGGAAAGCGGACGAAGTTGGTAACTGTGTCTTCAGGTGAGATCCGTTGTCTTCTGCGCCTTGAATCACTTTGTTAAAAATGCATGTGCCACAGATACACATCGCAGAATTTTAACACGGTCATGGCTAAAAACGCAAAGCTGACAATCGTTGAGGTATCTGGTTTATGTTTTCGTTCCAATGACACCAAGGTAATAAGTCGATGCAGGCAGAGAATATTGTACCTGTCGGCTCAATCTCTCCCAATGCCGTCCACCTACCAGGCATCTACGTTGACCGCATCGTCCCGGCTACGTCAGAAAAGGTCATCGAAGTCGTCAAGCTCGCTACGGATGCATCCAATGACAATTCACTCTCTCCAGAGAAAGCCACCGCACAAGCCCAACGCCACCACATCGCCAGACGTGCAGCAAAGGAGATCAAGGATGGGTTCTATGTCAACTTGGGTATCGGCATGCCAACGCTCGTTCCTGAACACCTGGAGAAAGGTGTAAGGGTGTGGCTGCAGAGCGAGAACGGAATTTTGGGGATGGGACCATATCCTACGGAGAAAGAACTTGATGTGTAAGCTCTTTGTTTGATCATGATTTCTTGGTATTACTTCTTGACGCCTTCTATATGCAGCGATCTGATTAATGCTGGTAAGGAGACGGTCACCCTTCTTCCTGGCGCTTCTATATTTGGTGAGATCCACTCTTGTCATTGAATCGTATTATGGGACCGATCGTTCTCAGATTCGAGCGAGTCGTTTGCGATGATCCGTGGTGGCCATGTCGACGTCGCGATACTTGGCGTAAGTTCATTTCCATCTCTTGTCCGTGGCCCTGACTTACGTATAAAAGGCAATGGAAGTTTCTCAAGCTGGGGATATTGCAAACTTTATGATACCAGGGCAAATGGTTAAAGGTCCGCTACTTTGTTGCCTTGGCGTGAATTCCAATTCAAATACCTGCTACCTAGGCATTGGCGGTGCCATGGATCTAGTCTCCAACCCTGAGAAGACCAAAGTGATCGTCGTAATGGAACACACCACAAAGAAGGGCAAGCCCAAGATCCTGAAGGAGTGTGCCCTCCCCTTGACTGGTGCTCGCGCTGTCAGTACCATAGTTACTGACCTGGCGGTGTTCGACGTCGATAGGGTAGCAGGCGAACTCGAGCTAATTGATGTTGCATATGGTGTCACGGTTGAGGAGGTGAAAGCGAAGACGGGATGCGATTTCAGGGTACAGAGTAGCTTGGGGACCTGGTGATGAAATGCTATCCTAATTTCCCCTGAAATATTACTTGTTTCTTCCATTTTCTAACGCATATGCTCGGAATCATGATGCTTGAGTCAACTAAGGGTAGTACCGTTGCCGACCAGGGTATGAGCAAGGGTGCCGGTATCTCTCTAGCCTGCCGAGAGACCACCGGCAACCGGCGTCCAGCCGAACGTCAACGCCAGCGCATTGATCGTTCAACCTTATCACCTTCTCACTGCTCCATCATACTATTCGCTCGTATAATCTACATAGTTTAATTATCCTCGCTCGCTATCTTTTCACAGTTTAAGCTCCTTTTCACTCCTGTTTTTCCCAAATGCACGCTCACACCAGACTAAACCTCGGAGAACCCACAGGAGCTTCGAGTTCTCAGAGAAACACGGCACCTAACAATGCAGACCCGAGCAATACCAGAACCCAATCTCGACAACCCCTCCAGCGTCCTTTAACACCTCCTGCAGCCCAGCAGAGTCAAACCACCACCGTGACCCAACCTCCAGCCCAACAGAACCGTCCTGCCAATCAGCCGCCAACGCAACAGATCCAACCTAACAATCTCCCTCCCATTGGACCCGTCACACCTGCAGGAGGCGATCGTCAACCCGCTCCCCGGGTTGTAAGACCAGCAGCTGGAGGCAATAACTTGGTCAACCCAAAACTGCACCACCCGCCATCGGGCCCACCCCACAGTCCCAGGCAGACAAAATTCAATCCCTCAAAGCCCGACTTGAATGCTATGAGAAAGACGGCACACCATTAGCAATCTTGCATCAACCACAAACCCTGTTCACAGATCAGGACACTATCGACCGCGTAAAAGCTGCAACCATGTCATCGAAAGATGAAGGAAAGAAGCTCATCCTGCCTGACGTGGTTCCCGGATTCAAGGCCAGCTCCCTCGAAGTCGATAAGTCCCCTGCACTATCATGCACCATGTCTTTTCGCATGTAGCAACACCTCGGTTGCACATTCTGTTTCTTTATCGAGCATAGGCTCGCCAAATGGGCGATAGGCCCTGCTGTTTGTGCAGCTAGGCGATGCCGCGCGCGTGAGCGATAGGCTCCGTTACATGAGCGATAGGCTCCGTCGTATAAGGGGCAGCCATACCCCCCAGTGCCATTCGCATAGTATAGCCCAGCTTGATTGCCTTGCTTTAATTTTCGCCTCGTTGCCATTTATGACAGTAGTTATGATGTGAAAGCTAACTGTCATTTTCTTGACGGCCATACCCCTGAAAGTTGAGGAAGCCTTTTGTCGCTTCCAGTATGTCCCATACACTGCACTCACCATGGCTGCTCGCCTGAAAGCAGCTCAGGGTGAAGAAAACTTTACAATCAATGCACAGGGTGGCTTGACAGCCAAAGGCCTCGACCGGAGGAATGAGAAGAACATTTCTGTTGTAGATTGGTATGCAGCTTCTGCAGCAGCCGAGGGCCATATAAGGGCCTGTTCGGGTCCCCGGCATCGCTCAGCTTTCCGTCAGCCTTTGATATGAAAGATTCACATGGGTCTTTATGTCACATTTTGTCACAAGTAGTAACAATTTCATAACAACGCCAATAA
>QLOK01015103.1:0-16567 GCA_003313805.1 Tricholoma flavovirens
TTTCATAAGTTGTGATATTGTCTTTTGCATGGTCACACAAGACTGGCAAGGGTATTATGGCCATGATGATCTACTGAGCCTTTCCCTTTGGTTTAATTTATATTTTTTCTGTTTTCTTATTGACTTTTCGAATGCTTTCAAACACTTACTTATTCAGAAGAAACATAATCAAATTCAAAAGAAACATAAAGAACAAAACTTTTCTATTCAATTTTCTAGCATCTTTTCGATGCCCTCTATCTTGTAGACTAGGATTTCTAAATCTACCTTTTTTCTGGCCAGAACCTCTAACAGCCTTGCTCAACGAGCAGTGTGCTCATTGAAATCCTCGACATGCACCTTGATCTCCCTACTCTCCACTTCCTTCGCTTTCCCTTTCTCCTTCGCCTTCGACCTCTTCTCCTTTTTCTTCTCCTTCTCCCTTTCCTCGATCACCTTTGATGACTCCATGACCAGCTCCACTACCTTGACCGACTGAGGCAAACGAATACGAAGTCCTAAATCAACTGGTTAGCACATTCAATACATATCAAATGGAGACCTTACCTGCTTTTCAAGGCATTGCGTGCCTTGTTGTCATGGGATTCCACTTCTTGGGTTTGTCTTTCTGAACCCCCCACTTCGAAACCTCCCCACCAGCAGCCCTGTGCCCCACTAGTGCATTGAACGCACTTTGCAGCACCTGGCTTTACAACGCACTTTTGCTGGGTCTTGAATCCAGTGCAATGATCGCACTACATTGGAAATTCGCTTAGTTAACTCAAAAAGATCTTGAATGAAGTAAGATAACTTACTGGCCCTTCGAACTCCAACAATTCGGAGCTCTTGACCCTCACTCGCTTTGTCTCAAGCTTGATCAGCCCCTCATCAATCTCATCAATCTTGTCCTCACCATCCTCCTCTTCCACCTCCACCACCTTCCTCTTCCTCTGCCGGACCATGGACACTTCCTCGATCTCCTCCTCCGCTTTGTACTTGACCCACTCATCCTCCTCGATCTCGTCCTCGCCCAACTCCTCCCAGTTGATCGACTTCCCCTCTTCCTCGAGTGCTGCATTTCGAGCTTTTAAGTCCTCCTTTGAAATAGCCTTCACTTGAAATTCTCCCAATAGCACTCCTTGTGCCATGCACAGCGCCTCTCATTGATCCTGTATGCCTTTGGCCTTTTCATTGGCCACATGACATCTCGCCTTCTCCACCTCCTCTCATCACAATCATTCCAGTGCCTCCCTCTCCTCGGCCTCGACCTCCGCTTGTAACTTCGAAAATATATACATACCCCCCCATTCAAGCCATTTGCAATGTGCTATGGGCTCGAAAATCTGAATCACCTCCTTGAGAAGATTCCTTACCACCTGGCTTCCTTCCTCTCCAATATTGTCAGCCATTTCATTGTATTCAGCCTAAAAGAGACATTTGAACATTGAAAATCAACCTCAATGTTGACACAACTCACTAGTCTTTGGCAAAATCCCTTCCCCATACTTTGAAGTCAAGATCTTCTGCTATACCATGCTCAGGCATCAATTTAGCATAATTGATGAGGCCATTTTCAAGTTCGAGCAAGAAAGACATAAGGTTTGCAAAATTGAGACAAGATTGAGGATGTGAGAAGAAACAAAGCTCAAACTTCATTAGTCAGTTTTTCAACATGACCACATGACCAGCACATGACTCAAGACATGTGTTCACCTGACTGGGGACAGTCAGTATTTCAGTCCAGGGGAGGATGGTAGGTCCACCTCGCAGTTGGAGCTCTGGGAGTATCTGGGAGTACTAAGGTACTTTTCGCATTCCTTATAACAGGTTCGCACAGCAATACAAAGGCCTCCGGACTCGTTCGAACACATTTAGAATGATTTCAAACAGTTCCGAGCAAGATCAAATAATATTGCACCCCTCAAAGACCTCATATTCAACTTTGAGTGTTCACAGATCCAGTTTACATATTCTTCGACACCTCTCGAGTATTGAATGACCACCTTCGATGCTCCTCCAAATGTTCTAACAACTTTGAATGATTTCGATTGCATTTGAACTTTGAGGATCTTTCTCAAGTCTCATTGCAACATATTTAGGCTATCTACCGAGTTACTTCAAGCACCATACAAGCTTCGACAAGCTTTCATGATCACCACAATCATCTTCGATTGACCTCGATCAATTTTGAGCGAACTTAGACTGAGTTTAGACCCATTTTGAGCACTCCGGCGGCCGTCCTTCTTATTGACAAACATTGTACCTTGCTACCACATTGCTAGAGGTCATCTGACACACTTATCAGACACAAGATGAAGAAAAACATGCATTTTTGAAGGACATGGGATGATTTTCGAGGTATTTCAAACTCCTCAAAGGGGAAACATGTTATTACAAACTGTTTATATCATTTCTGCATCATTTATTGTTTTACCTGTTGCTTTTAGGCCCATTTATTTACTTACTTCCTGCCTCATGTCAGCCTCATGTTACATTTTCCCCTTTAGTATCATTTTCTTAAAAGTCTATAAAAGCTTGTATCACCTATCTTTTCAACAAGAAACTATTCGGGTTCACTTCACTATCGTCTGATTTAAGAGTCTCTGCTCTTGAGTCCAAGAAACTCGTCTTAGTTCAAAGTAGTGCAAAATTGCTTGTGTCCTCATTATTAGCCTATTGAGCATCCTTATCCTCCTCGACAATGTCCTCTTCATCACCATCCCATTGTCTCCCTTTTCAAATGATCCCACATTCATAGCTTGACCAACCTTGAACTTTGATTGAACGCTCAATATTCAATTGAGCTCATGATATTACATCGCATATTGCTGGATATTCCTCATATTTCCTTGGTATTAACCCCCTAACCTTGAACTAGATCTTCCAACTTGGAGCCAACTCACTACTTTATACTAGACTGGATGATCCCCTCAGATACCTTTGTTTTAGGTGTTTTGTTTGGGTTATCCTACTTAGCACTATCACAATTGTTCTTCATCTAGCATTGGTATGTCTCTGAAGGTTCCTTGAAAGCATCATGTTTCTGCCACATATTTGAATAGTGCGCATAGTGTCTTGGGTGTAGTGAGTAGTTTTGTGATGTTGATGTCTCTTCCACCTGTGTTGTTGCACAGGGTTTGTCTGGCCGTTTGTGTGCTGGGCAATGCAATAGGAAGTGTTGTATGGATTCCTCTCCTTGTTGGCATGCTGGGCATAATGGTGAGTCACCTTTTCCAATGCAATGTAGATGCTTAGCTAGTGGGGCGTGCCCTATCCTTAGTTGTGTTAAGATGCTGGTGAGCTTTCTTGGTAGGCCGGTGATAAGCTTGATGTACTTGTTTGAGGGTGCTCTTGGATTTTTTTCATTTTGCCATACCTGGGGTATTTTTGCCATATCTTTTGTGTTCTACGCTTGAGTTTTTCATTGTATGCCTGCTTTAATGTGGATTTACTGTGGGGTAGTGTCTTCTTTGGTAGCTCCTTTCTTTCACTGCTTCCTTCAGTTATTGCCCTCTTTGCTTTGCTGTCCACTTGTTCATTTCCTCCAACACCTTTGTGTCCTGGTACCCACTTAATTTTGAGCTGTATTCCACTGTGTTTTCTTCTTAGTGCTTCGATGTGATCATTGAGCGCGTCAAAAATATGGTGACCTGAGGTGGGATTAGTCAGCTGTGTGGCTGTGATTGAAGCTTGATTATCAATATAGAAAATGGCCAACCGTGCTCCCCACTCGCTGGAGACTAGCTTGGTACCTAGTACCACCCCTATTCCTTCTCCTTCATATACCATGTGGTGGCATTGTGATCCTAGCTGGTACCGAAGTCTTGTCTTCATTCTTCCGTTTCAATAAAGGACGGCTGCTGTGCCAATTTTGTTTTCCATACCTGATCCATCAGTGAATACCTTTACATCTGTTTGGTCGTTCTCTAGGCTGTCTATTGCCTCTTTGATGCTGTTGGCAATGTTGGCTGTGATTTTTGCCTTCCAGTTTGTTTCGTGCCTTACTGCTTTGATGGTTTTGATTTTTTTGGGGTTGTATGCTGTACCTGTGCATAAGGTCATGTAAGGGCATTGGGTGTCATTTTACAAGTCTTTTGGCAGCATTTGTGACTGGTTTGTGGAGGGGGTGTGTTTCAGGCAAGTTTGCTAGATGTAAGGCTGCTCGGTGGTGGTGTTTCTCAGTGAGCAGGTGAAATGGGATTAGGTTTGCCATGGTCTCAACCACGTCTGTTGCTTTAGTCTTCATTGCTCCTGTTATCATAATTGCTGCACATCTTTGGATTGATGCCAGTTTGCTGATGGTGGCACAGTTGTTTCAACTGTCCTTCGATGGTTTGCCTATGTTTTGCTGTGGGGTGAGGAAGATGTCAGCGGCATATAACATGCATGGGATGGCGATTGAGAGGTATAGTTGCTGTGTGTATTTTGCATTTATTCCTTGGGATGCTCATGCTAGTCTGCTAAATTGTATTAGCCAGTCTTGTCCTTTGGCTAAAGTGGCTGTGCATTGTCCTTTCCAGTTTAATTTGTTGTCCATGATTACTCCTAGGAATTTGGCAGTTTCTTTTGATGGTATGCATTGGTTGCTGAGCATGAGTGCATGTCATGGGATTTGTACTTTTTTCTTTGGGTTTAGTTGGTGTGGAATGAGTTTTCTTGATATGTCGAGCAGTTGGAATTTGTCAATGCTGAACTCACAGTTGTGGTCTTTTGCCCATTCAAAGACACCTCCTACTCTGCTCATGATGTTTCGCAGTTTTTCGTGGATCTCTGAGAAATCCTTTCCTGTAACTATTATGACTGTGTCATCCATGAATAGCAAGATCCATTCGCCTATATTGATGACCAGTATCTCCAGCAGGTCCGAATTGTAGATAAGGTAGCAGATTTCTGAGTACGGGCCTCCCTGGTCTAGTCTGTTCTCTACTATGAATGCTGTCGTTTCATAGTTGTCAAGATGTAAGGTCGTGAGACGGTTGCCCAAACATCTTTCCATCCATTCTGTATATTCATGGGGTATTCCTCTTTTTCTCATGTTGTGTATGAGGCAGTTGACATCTACACTTGGGAAAGTGCCTTTAACATCGAGGAATAAAGTGGATGTGACTTGACCTTTTCTCCATGCATCCTTTACAACTTTTGTTAACATGTGTACCAAATCCATTGTAGTCCACCCCGGTCTTGAGTAGGTGGGCTATACCATCTGATAGTACAATTGGATGCCATGCTGAGGGGGAGGTGTAGTCGTGTTTCCCATGTTTTTTCATGACAAGCATTTCTGTGGTTGCCCACTCCTGTGGGTAAAGTTTCAGTGAGTTAGTTGCTCAAAAGAGTGGGCCTGAGTGTGGAACAAGGTCTTCTCTGGCATGTGTGAAGATTGAGTTGGGTATTAACCCACTTTTGGTAGCTTTGTACAGCTTCATTTTCTTGATTGCCCTGTGTATCTGTTCGTTCATTATGTTAGTGAATGTCCAGCATGGTGGCAGGTATTGGTAATCCTGTGGTACAGGTGTTGTTGCTTGGTCTGGGGGGGGTGGGGGGGGAAGAATGTTTCATAGAAAAGCTGGCCTTTGCTGGCATTGTCGTTTGCTTCCCTTATGACATGTTTTGTTCTTGGGTCTTTGATCTGTAATGTCAGGATTCTTGTTTTCCCTGCATCAGTTGCTGGTGAGGTCACCAGCCTACTTGCCTGCCATATGCTGGTTTGGTCGAGTCCTTCTAGCCATTCCACCCAGTGCTCCACCTTTGTGCTGTGTATCATTTCTGAGTTGTTTTTGATATACCTCATGTACCGGGTGATGGGCGTTTTGGTGGTGATATTTTGACCTACCTCCGAGTTGTTGCATTTTTTTCTTCTCATTTGCAAGCTCAGTTTACCACCATCTTTTGGAATATGGGCTGGGCTTTGTTAGTTTTACATGTTTCTTGATGGCGTCTTGCACCGCCTCATTTAGTTTTTTGAGCCTGAGGTTGAACATTTGTATGTCTTCAATTTCTGTGGGCTCTGGCAAGTTAGCGAGGTTGTCTTTTAGGGTTTGGCTGAGCTCTGCCCAGTTGGTCATCCTGAAGTTCCATTGCAGTTTCCATAGGCTTTTCGGCGCATATATGTCTATCTGTGTGATTACAGGGAAGTGATCAGTTCTTACCGGTCGTGTTGCATCATCGGTGGTGCATTTGATGACTGCATCCATGATCACTTCTGTGCAGAAAACATTGTCTACCCTCATGTGATTACCTGTGTTGTGTGTGCAGAGAGTTGGTATGAATGGTGGTAGTGCCATTTTCATGTTGTGTCTCCCTAGCATGTTGAGGAGCAGCTGTGTCAGGTCTAAGTTGGCTTGGGTGAATAGGTGTGTGTTCCTGGGTTCATCCCATAGTGGGTGGTGGCAGTTGAAATTGACCATCCATATAGTGTGAAGTGGTGCTATTGTATGTATCTGCCTCTCTCGGTCTCGCATGAACGTGGAGACATGTGTCAGCACATGGTTATTGTCACCATCATTGTAGATATTGATAATACGTAAAGTACCGAATTGTCCTTGGATTTCTATCACTGTAATGTCCGGGTGTTGGAAATTGATTTGTTTCCATGAATCTGTTAGGAGGTTAGTGTTGATAAGGGTAATGGACCTTGTACTGTCCAGGTGTTCTTGGTGTGTGCTGGGGTATACTATGGTCCAGTGGTTGTTTGCTTGTGTTTTGCCTCTTAGGTCTATGTATGGTTCCTGTATTGCACATATGTTGTAATCATCATGTCTGAGGCTTTGTAGCAAGTCTAGTTGGCTGGCTAGGGATTTATTGACATTCTGTTGGTGGATTTGTAGCGGCTGTTGGGGTGTGTCTTGTGTTTCAGACATATTCAAGGGGCATCATTTCTCTGTTGGATGTTAGCTCCTCTGGTCTTGGCCCCAGCCCCTGTTCATTTGGGTCTCTATCCCCCCATGCAGCATTGCATTGTGGTGCTCTTTGGTTTGACTCTGGTTGCTGGCCATCACTTGTCATGTTGCGATTGAGGAACTCATCTAGGGTTGTTTGAGCTGGTCTTACTGGCCATCCATTGTCGGTTGTGCACATGTTAGTATTTGCTTGGTTGTCCTAGTTCTTACCTTGTTGGCTTTGCTGTTGTTGGCCATGCCGAACTGTTTGCCAGCTGTTCATGAATTGTTGCTCATTGGGTGGGTTGTCTCTGTTGCAGTGCCCATCTGCGTTTCGCTGCCACTGTCATATCTGGTTTTCTGTATAGTGTTCTGGTTTGTTTAGTAGTTTCCACATGCTTGATACAAAGGTTGGGAAGTACTTATACTTCATTTTTTGGGATGTGGTCTTGTATTTTTTTCTGTTTGGTCATGAACTTTGGGCAGTTTCTATCTGCTGCTCTGTGGCCTTTGGCCTCCATACCTGTGCAGTTAGCACAGCAATAGTTGGCTGTTTCTCTAACATTACATGTTGATGTTCAGTGTTGTTCTCCACAGTGAGCACAGGTGTCCTCGCTTGCTTTACAATCTAGCACATAGTGGCCATATTTTTGACACTTGAGACATCTTCTCAGCTCTGCTAGCTTTTTGCATATGTCAGCATGTTTACCTTCAATGAAAAGGCCTCCTTGTATTGTGTGGTTGGCTGCATTGTGGTTGTTGAAGCCCATAATGATGTGGGCTACCTTCTGGTTTTCATTGAGGAGGTGGGGTGGTTTGATGTATTTTGAGAATGCGATCATGTTGCTGTTTATTCCGGAGTCCTCTTCTACCTTTGCATGTGCATAGCTAGATCCTGCATCGAAGGTGGTTGGGACGAACTCTGCTATAACGTAGTGTAACTTGTTCTGTATGTTGGAGGTGCCACCATAGTTTTCCACAAATACTTTTTGTACATCTGGTTGCTTGATCTAATAACCTGCATCCATTGAGTTTAGCTGATATAAGATGTTACCATTCCTTAGTTTCTTTGCCCCCACAAAAGCTGTTCCCTGTGGTTTATCCGCTGCTGCTATGCCCATGAGGTCGAGGGTAGTGTTTGCTTCTGCTACTAGGTCTTTTTCTGTGAGGCTTTCAAGTGCATTGTCAGTGGCGTTTGGGTCTTTTTGGATCATAATCTGCTTAACCATAAGTTCTCCTCTTGCTACTACTGACTCATGTACCGGGGGTACATGTTGTTGGATGACATTCGCATATGTCATTGGCTGGTAGGTAAAGTCAGGGGCCTTGGTTTCTGTGTTCGCCTTATCAGTGTTTCTTTCTGCTAACTCTTGTGTTGCTTGTGCTAGTTGATCAGTGGTTTCCTGGAAACCATCGTTAAATTTGTCCATTTTACCTGTGATTTCCTTTGCTGCTCCTGTTACGTGTTCAACAGTGTCCCTCATGGTTTCTACATTTGCTGCAAAAGTTTCCAGGTGTTCCTGTAGTTGTATTTTGACCATCGTTGTGATTTTGTTGGCCATGTGTTGTGCTGCCACATTGGCCACAAGGATTGCAATTGCTTGTATGCCATCTGTTAGGCTCTTTGGCATTCTGACCTTGGTGGTTCCCAGCTGCAGAAAGATGTGAGCCAGGGTTAGCAAGTCAGCTGGTTTACCTGGTAATAGGTATTCTTTGGATGTCAAGAATTCAATAGCTTCTTCCTTTGTTCATACATCAGTGTTTTCTGTGTTTTCTGTGTCTTTTTGTGGTTTTTTGCCTTGTTTGAGGTGGTGTGGTGGTAGGAGGTTGTAGCATGACTGAGAATGTGGTGTGTAGCTATGGACTGATGTATTAGGATGCTATTCTATGCTCTGTACGCCCTCCTTCTCTTCTTCTCCGGCTCTCAAGAACCATGGGAAGATTCAAGGTGGTGGCTGTTCGAGATCAAGAAGTCGTCCCCTTGCTCATGTACTGGGTAGTTGTGTTCCATGCTGTTCATCTGCCTGCACTCAAATGCTACAGGTCTCATGGATTCCCAACACAGGCCAAAAGACAGGATGGCCCCAGTATGCCTTTTGCTGGCATTGCAAGTGACAAAATTTTTATTGTTGCCAGGGTTCTCATGGTTGACCATCATCAGGCAGTCCCTTCCAATAATGATGATAATACTCAACCTGGAAACCTAAACAAACCACTAAAATGGCTCTGTTCTGTATAACACATGTCAGAGGAAGGTTGTGAGCCATTCTAAACTTTCACCAATCTCCAGAAATGATCAACAAATTGATGGGATGCTATATCAGGATACACAATGCTATTTTGGGAGCTTTGAAGCTATTTTTGGATGATTTTCAAGGATCTTCGAGATATTTTTGAGGCTGCAAAATGGGTTTTGATGGTAGGAACAAGTCTTACCAGGGCATAACGAGGTATGCAAGGTAATATTGAGGTCTTCAATGTGATTTTCACGGTGTGCAAATGATTTTTGAGATTTTTGAGGATTTGAAAATACTGTTAGATAAAAATCACAGATAATGTGAGGATAGATAGATGTTACGAAAGGTGAATGATGATAAATGTGAGAGGATGATGATAATTTCAAGAGCGAGAATGAGGATGAATGAGTTGCAATGAAATCCGATGAATTTTTGGATTGAAATTTTGTGACTAACAATGAGAAGAGAGTTCTAGCTCTCAACTCTTAATACTATATGAATGCAGGACACTTCCCTTCTCTTATTCAATGTAAATAGTATAAGTTTTATGTAGTTTAAAAGAATAAAGCTAAAAGGGGAAATGAAGTGCAAAGAAAACATGAGGCAAAAGAAACATATGGACATCCAAAATGAGTTGATGAACCATATGGAATAATAACAATGAGTCAAGGGAGTGTGGGAGACAATAAATCGAAATACAGACTATTCTTTTGTTGTATGTAGCCAAAAATATCACAAAAATATCGAAAAATATCACAAACTGCCTTGAGGTGATATAGTGCACATGTCAGTGGCCGAAACGAGGCTCGTCGAAGTCAATTAGGTACAGAATAATGATAGAACATCCACAATAGTGTCTGGGGGCATGTAGAAGTGATATCAATAGTGCAAAAAGTTGGAAAAAAACTCAAAAATGATCAGAACACTGTGATAAGCTCGAAAAAGGCTGGGATGTTCGAAAAAATACATCAAGGATGTTCTGGGAGTGTTGCGAAGTAGCTGACAATGATTTGAAAGGTCCACAATCATCGGAAACATCTGAAAGTAACTTGAAATATCATGAAAATGCTAAAAATAACCAAAATTTGATTGAACATCAGCAGGAACTGATCGCAAAGGTTCGGGGAGTGATCATGAATGACTGTCGATGAGTAGGGGTATATGTGAACATGTGAAAATCATTTCAGAGCTTGATGCAAGGTGTGGACATATCAATGCGTCATTTAATGTTGTTGAAAGCATCCTGGTGCTCACACCTCCAGGCAGGGAAGACTGAGTTGCATTCTTTATGGGTGAGAGGGGTCAGGATGGCCATGTATTCAGCTAGTGATGGAAGAAACAAGGCAATGTAACACATGAGGCCCAGGAACTGATGGACATGTTTGGGGCTGGCCAGTTCATGATCCACAAAACTTTAGATTGATCAGCCTTGATCCCACAGGCTGAGATGTGGTGCCCCAGGAAGTCGATCTCAGTCATGAAGAGGGTAGATTTCTTCAGTGAGCAGAATAAGTGAGCTTCACATAGCACTTCTAGGACCAGCTTCACATTCTGTTTGTGCTCCTCCAGGGTGTTGGACCAGATGATAACGTTGTCAAGATAAATGTGACAAATGTTTCCTATGAGATCTCAAAGGGCAAGTGTCACACATCTCTGGTGAGTTGCAGGTGAGTTCCACATGCCCATTGGCATGACAACCCATTCCCATAGGCTGAAGGGGGTGAGGGTTGTGGTGTACTTGATGTTGTCAGGGTGAACCAGAGTTTGGAAAAACAAATTTGTCATGTCAATTTTTCCCCAGATTTTACCTTTTGCACAGTCTGCTAGAATGTCATTGATCCAAGGGAGGGGGTAGTTATCAGGTATGGTAAGATGATTGAGATGTCAGTAGTTATTTACCCACTGTGGCAGGACCATTGGGTCTGTTTTTGGAATGATGAACGATGGAGACACATATGGCAAAGAAGATGGGTGGATCCATCCAGATGCCACATGCTGGTCAATGAGAGTCTTCCACCTGGCTTGATATTTGCACAGGCATCCATATGCATGTGAGATGGATACCAGAGCACCCAGGAGCAATTTGATGTGATGGTAGACATCGTGAGGAAGATCTCTGATGTGTGGGAGGTCTGAGGGGAATCAGTCAGCAAATATATTCTTCATCTGATCATCAAGTTTCTTCAGTGTCACTTCACCTGCCAATTATATAATCCATGTTTTGACAGCTGCAATAATGTCCAGTGGGCCAGTGGTGAACACTTCCATCTCAAAATGTTTGGGATTTTCCTCAAAGAGTGCAAGTAGCTCCTTATGGACAAGTTGTCGAGGTTTCATCATGGCCTTTTGCCCAGTTTTAATTTGTTGTGCCTCAAGCTTATGATGTTGAGGGGGAGAGATAGCCACCAATTTGACATGTAGCTTTGGGTCAGGGGGGTTCAGTAGGTCATATCCAGAGTCCTTTGCAACCACTGTCCATAGTTCAGCATTGACAACAATTTTATTTCTCACAAGAAAATCTTGACTGAGTATGAGGTCAGTGTGGAGTCCAGGACAGATAATTGTGTTGAGGGTATGGGAGTGCCAGAGAGAGTCCTGAGACTGGATCAATAATCTACAATAATGACTTAATATGAGAGGGGTCTTGTGGGTGTTCTTCTTCATGAATGCTCCAGAAACAGCAAGGGGTTTGTACAAGGGCTTTGGCTTCAGACACAGGATGTCAACAAGTTTGCTAGAAATCAAAACTGGTGATGAGCCATGGTCAATGAGGGTATCAATAGGAGTAGGAGCACATGTAGCCAGTGCATCAACACAGCAACACCAGTGAAGGTGTTGAGGGAGTGTGAAAGGCGAAGGAATGTACTCTTCAACCTCATTGGTGTCTACATATTCATCCAGACCCTCATTGCTCTTGCTGCTCCCAAATATTGCCTCATTCTCAAAGATGGTGGCAATGGTGGTTGAGCTCCCATGGGTGGTGCCTTGGGTTTTGTTGTGGATGGCCTTCACCTTTGCAGCATGTGCAGCTGTGACCTGCTTGCAATCATCAGGTGTAGGGTGGGGGTTGGTGCAGTTCCATCCAAGGTGCTGCCTGGGCAGGGTCTTCTCATCCTCAGTGAGGGGTTTAAGTGGCATGGACTGGGTAATGTTTGGGATGGTAGGGGCATTTGTTATGGAGATGGTGATGTTGGAAACTGGTGAGTCCCATAAGATGCTGCTCACCTTAATTGTGCATGAGACCCAGCCTGCCCAACTCACCTGGAGGTCTTGCTCTAAAAGAAGGAGCCATTCCATCCACTCTTCAAAGTCAGTGATGGTGTTGAGTGTGCCCTTGGTTGCACTGGGGGCCATGCTGTTGTTGGCCTTGTAGAGTCATTTCAGGCCATCTGAGAGTTGAGGGAGTAAGTGTAATCTGAAGCAATCATCTGGGATGTGATATGTGGATTGGGTCACCTAGTTCTGTGTTTGCATTACAGACAGTGTTGACCCAGGTGAGGAGGTTGGTAGTGTTCTGTGGCAAGATTTGGTCTTGCACAAGTTCATCCTCCCAAGAATGAGGTAAGAACTTCTTCTTGAGTGTGATTAGGAACTCTGGGAAGGTGAGGGTGATGAGCCAGTCCTCCTCCACATAGATCCAAGCCTGCACTGCAGACAACTCGAAGTTATAGATTATTTTACTAACATGGTCAGCAGTGGTGATATCTCTTACAGAAAAGTAGTGATAGTGTTTAAAAGTCCAGTCTGTCAAACTGAAAAAAACTGGCAACTGAACCGGACCCAACTGGTGGTCCAGTTTTTTTATCAGTTCAGTTGCCTTAAATCTCACTAATAGTCAGTTGCAGTCTTAGTAATTGAACATTTATACAAAACTGATGAAAACCGGTTGCAGTTTGTTGTGATATTGAGCCGTCCCCGGACCATGATGCCCATTATACCCAGCACTCATTTGTTGGTTACTACATTACTTTACTACTCCTATCAACTCATATATCACTTACCCCTTTCTTCAACACTATGTACAGTAGCTTACAAAACTGTTACAATGTTTTGCATATTTGTATAGATCAGTCTGTAAAATAGTAAATAAAATTTCAGAATTCTTAAAAATATTATGGAGCATACCTCAATATCACAAGGGGTTCCCTGAAAAGTCTCAGGGTCATGTGACATCATTTTACAAGTTAAATAAACCATTTAATTCACTCACTCATTGTAACAGTTTTGTTGCACTGATGTTTTGGATATAAATTAGTACTTGGTATAGCCTCCTTTTGCTCTAACTACTGCTGCAAGTCTTCTAGGTAGGCTTTCAATCAATTTCTGACACTCCTCCTTTGGAATCTCCTCCCATTCCTTCTGAACCCTCTCCCAAAGCTCTCCAACACTGTTAGCAGGCTCCTCATATTTTCCAAGCCTTTTTTTGAGGTGATTCCATAGATGTTCTATAGGATTCAGGTCAGGAGACTGTGCAGGCCACTTTAGGACAGTAATATCATTGTCCTCAAACCATTTTTTGGCCTTCTTACTGGTATGCTTGGGGTCATTATCCTGTTGAAAGATAACATCATCAGTAGTTTTACCCCAATACTCCAGTGTTTTCTGAAGTTCATCCTCCATTATGCTGACATAAAGGTCAGCATCCATCCTTCCTTCAATCCTGGTAGCATATCCAATACCATCCCATCCCATGCACCCTCACATCATCAAATTTCCACCTCCAAACTTGACTGTTCCCTCAACCAATTTATCACTCAGACCTTCATCACTATCTTTCCACAGATATTTCCTTCCATCTGACCCCAACCAGATAATTTTAGTTTCATCTGACCATATTATCCTTTTCCAATCCTCCAGTGTCCACTCAGCATGCCTCTCAGCAAACTCCAGTCGTGCACAGCAGTAATGAGGCTTGAGTAGGGGGCGTTTTCGCTTGACTACAGGTTTGATGCCTCATTTCTTGAGGTGGCGATGAAGTGTTTGGGAAGAGAAGGGGGTATTGGTGATATCCTGGAGTGTATGTGCTGCTTCAGTGGCATTCTCCACCTTTCCCATACGAATAATCCACCTGGCATAGTCAACATTGGCAGTAGTAATGTTACAGTTTTCCCAGACGGATCAGGTTACACTCTCACTGTGACGAACGGACTGGACTTTATTTTTCTTATTCAATTCTGCTTATCATCACTATGGACAGTTACCCTATTACTTCCTTTTTTCTCCTTCATCTCTTTCCCCCAACCATTCTCCTATTTCCTCCCTTATTGACACCCTTATTGTTCTTCTTCATTGACTCCGTCTATTTCTCCTATTGGTAGATAAAGACTACCCCTTATTGTATATAAACTGTATTACTTAGAGGTCTCGCTCTCTAGCTTGACCTGAGCAATTAACGTTCTTAACTCTACGAGTTCAACCACTCTCAAACCACTCAGAAAGCCTCTGAGTTGGTACGACTGACCGTGTTACTCAGAAGGCCTCCAGTAAGCAGAACAAATCCTGAATCGCTGATCGACTATATCAGCAGAAAGCGCTTGGACTAGAGTTGGGACTTTTGTCTTAACAAGTAAGCTTAGTAGGTCAACCACCAGATGACTTTGGTTGGTCAGAACAGTGCTCAGAGCGAATGCGACTAATAGTAGCAGTGCTGAGACCAGTTTGATGAGCAATTGGGCATACTGAAAGGCCAGCATCAAGAAATTCAAGAACATGAAGTGTTTAAGCAGAAGAGAGCTTGTGCATGATTGGTGGGGGGTTGGAATGAGATGCCAACTGGTGGAGAGCTCTTATATATACCTAGTCACATGATATTGTTTGTAACTGTTTATAACAATCAACAAAATCATGTGATTTGCCCATATTTCTGACTAAAAAATCAGTGCAACAAAACTGTTACAATGAGTGACTGAATTAAATGGTTTATTTAACTTATGGAATGATGTCACATGACCCTGAGACCTTTCAGGCAACCTCTTGTGATATTGAGGTATGCTCCGTAATATTTTTAAGAATTCTGAAATTTTATTTCCTATTTTACAGACTGATCTATACAAATATGCAAAACATTGTAACAGTTTTGTAAGCTACTGTAACACTCGTCATAGTAGTTCACCACCTCAGTGCTTTTACATTCACTGAGGTGTAAGTCCCCTTTACTATACTTTCTTATATTCTTTACTTACCTCGTAGTAGTACTTGTTATTCTATTCTAGTCTCGTAACCAGTCCCTGCCTTTTAGACAGTTGGTTGAAACTGGTCTATTTACATGTAGATATGGACTATATTTATGGTACATAGTCATACATAATATAAAAGGAATGGGTTATGCCCAAGGAAAATGAGCATTAAAAATACAGGTTTATATACCCTGCAAGTGTGCACAGACCATTTGGTCATGTTTGCACACCCAAACAGAAAAGTGGTGCCACTTCTGGACACCACTCCCACTGTCCCACAACCAACGACATCAACTGCACAGCACCACCACTGTGCTTGTGAGCCACTGCTCATAGGGTGAGTTGGAGGTGCTGATGATGACAATGATGGACACTGAGACCAAATGCAAAGTGGGCACAAATGATGCTAGTTGTCATTTGCACTATGGGTATGTTTTTTTTTCTCTATTTGTTCAACTAACTAATTTCTTCTTTTTCTTTTAGGTTCTTTGGTTTGATGCTGGCATCATCCACCCACTCCCAAATTGCTACCACCCTGACACAGCATCACAACCCAGCCTGTGAGCCACTGCTCACATGGGGAGATGGGGGTGCTGACAGGCCATGATGGGGAATTACAACAATGATGACAAATGACAAAACAGCAACCCAGTACCTGCCCCACTCCTGTGAAATAGTGGTCACAGCAGCTAACAGGCACAAGATGACAGGGGGACAACGACAAGGAGGATGAGCCCAGTTAAGTTTTTTTTTTCAATATTCATTGTGTTTTTATTAACTAACTAATACTTTACATTCATTTTTAGGTTCTAAATGATTTGACATGCCCCCCGACAAATGCTGCCAACACCACAGGCCACTGCCAACAACAATGACCAACACCAACACCAATGATGTGGCACACCATTGCCACATCACCACCATGTGACAGGCAGCAATGACAGATGATGATATGATGAGGAGATTGGATGGCAGCAACAGCAGACAGCAGAGCTTGGCAGTGGAGGGTGTTTTTCTTTCTTTTATTTTTGTTTATTATCCACATGTCTGCTCACAGGCCCCTGCCTGTGAGGGATGTTATTTTAGTATCAATATGTATGTAAATAATGTTGGTTTTGACCAACACAAGTTGGTTGATGACTGGTTTGTGGCCCAAACTGGCCACAACTGGTTGTCAAACCTGGACTGGACCACAAAGAACCAGTTTCTTGTGGTCCAGTCCAGTTTAACTTAGATTCCAAATGTAGTCGAACTGGTTGCGGTCCCGGTTCAATCCAAAAATGAAAAAAAAAAAAAAAAA
>QLOK01015118.1:0-16647 GCA_003313805.1 Tricholoma flavovirens
AGTACTTTTCACATTCCACATATGAGTTCTATACAGCAGTTTGATCATTTTCAAGCAATATCAAACAGTTTCGAACATCTTTGCATTGATGTTGAGCACTAGCACGATGCTCCAATACCTTGCATGACCTCTTTCAAACCTCATTCATCAAGTATCGATCAGTTTTCCACAATAGATCAAGCTCGAACACGAATATCAAACACTTGATATTTTCGATATTTTTCAAACTATTTAGATTGAGCTTGAACTTCAACAATCTTCTTCAAGCATCCTTGAACATCTTCACAATATATTCCTCACATCTATAGAGTCTATCTGAATGATCTATGAACATCTGCAAACATCCCAAACATTGTCAATCAATCTTGAACAACTTCGAACAACCTCGAAAATCTTCAAACAAACTTCAAATGTACTTCATGCACCTCAGCAGCTGTTATCTCATCATCGGACACTTGTACCGCACCCCCACACCTCATGACATCATTTGACAAGCCTATTGGATGGAGAACAATAGATAAGATTGTTATCTGAAGGACATCAGAAGTATTTTGAGATATTTTGAACTCCTCAAAGGGAACATGAGTATGTACCTTTTGATTTCACTTTGTTTACCTCCTTTTTTCATCAATTCATCATTTACCTGTAGTATTTAGCCCCTTTTGATCATTACAGCCCACCTCATGTTCAGCACATGGACACTTTCCTTTTTAGGATTAATTTTCATATGTCATATATACTTTGTATTATGTACCGTTTCAAAAATAGAGAATCCTATCATGTTATCATCTCAGTAGTCTGATTCAAGAGGCTGTACTCTTGAGTCCAAGTCTTTCGTTCTATTTCAAAGTTTTGTGATATTGTTACAATCTTCCACAATATTTTATCAAACCTCCATATCGAGCCCCTTGTACCTCACTTTTGGTCCTATTATCATCCTCCCATTGTCTCCCATTCCATCGATCCCATTTTTGTAGTCCAATTGAACTTGGTATTTCGTCGAACACCACTTGTTATTCCTCACATTCCCTTGCTATCGAGTCCCCCAACCTTGACCTAGGTCCCAAAGTTCAGTACCACCTTGCTACCTTCCTCTAACCTGTGTTATACCATGCGAAGTTTTTTGTAGGGTTTTGTTGTGGGTTTCCTGGTTGAGTATTATCAGCAGTACCTCATAAAAACATAGCCATGCATACTACACAGTCCTCATCGAGATCAGGCCCACCATCTCTATTGATATGGAACCACCTCAATGTTGCGATCATATCTGTATTATGCGACACCAATGCTGACAGCTGAACATGGTAGTGATTGCATAGCCACAATTATTTATAATACCAATCGTTATTTACTGATTAGCTTACCGAGCAATGCCTGCAATGTTTAGTATAAAAGTTCTATGTACATAGTTAGCTACCTAACGAAGTTGTTGTTTATCTGTAAGACCTCTACTGCTCAACACTCAGGAGGCTAGTCAACCACCCCTTGAATACCTTGACATCTTCCTCACTGGCATATGCTGTAGGCTCTGGGACCCTGGGCAGTTTCACTCTGGAACTCACTGTTACATGTCTCCAGACATGTTGAGAAACCAGCTGACAGTACTTCTCATGTACCATCTTGAGATGGTTGGTGGGCCATGGTCCCCCCCTTATCTTGGTAGCATCAAGCTCCATGTTTGATGCCTTCAAACAATACCAGTTCTCAGCCTATACCTCACCATCAGTGGATGGCTTGCTACCATCCCCAATAATGTCGCTGTCATCTTCCAACAACTCCTTGTTATCATTTACAGGCAGGCGCATAACCTGCCATCCTACCTCTTGTCGATCAGGTGCCTTCTTCACCCTGATGAGTCCATACAGGTCGTTAACCTGTTCATGCTGTTGTCTTGATGGCAACTTCCTCTGAATAATTTTACCTGGTGGCACTCACTGCCATTGCTCACTCAGCTCACTGTTCTTGGTGAGCTTCTCATGCCTACCACTTGGTAGGCCACCCTCTGCTCCCTTGGGCTGATCTTTACCATGTTGCTCCCTTGGCATGGCATGCTGACCCCTACCACTAGTTGTCCCAGCATCATCCTCATTGAGTGCCACGCATTGGGCCAACATGACTACCTTGTCATATGCTTGTGAGCCTTCATTCTGGAGCTGTTGATTAATGGCTCCCCCTCTAGACGAAACCATGTCCCTCTCTGCAGATGTGAGCCCATGGGGTGATGACAAAAATGACCCCATTATTCCCAACATCGCAGGCTTTTGTGTCACCCCAACAACAGCATTCCATTGTCGATCCTCCAGAAAGCTCAGTTTGTTTGGCAAGCGAACCGTTGGCAGCCTCTGGGCTGCCACTAAAATATTTTCATTAGATGTCGGGGTGACCAACACCATGATCTCCACTGGCAGAAGTTTTTCTCTCTGCCACAACTGTTCCCCTTTGGTACACCCTGCAATTGCAACTGCAGTACTAAGAAATGGCTGCCACCATCTCTCATGAACCTCAGGAGTTGGAATTATCCACCTCAGTCTTTCCGAAACAGGACCATTCCCACTTCGTAAATGATCCATCTCAGGATTGAGAGGTGCCCCTGCCAACTATTCTTTACCAGCATAACCAAGCACTGGTCCCTCTGCTGTCAACTGTTCCATTACAGGCATAAATGCCTCAAAGATGGCCATCCCAACATCCAAGTCCATCTCACCGACATGTCAACTCTGATCATGTATCAATGGAGGTGTTTCTGTCATTAGCAGGAATACCTGATGACAAGGTGCATTGATTACCCAAATGCACTGCAATCTCATCTGTTGTGGAAGGTGTAGCCCTTCCCCTTCCAAATGGTCAGGTCCCTTGTGGACCCAGCAGCAACATAGAGCCTATCGATGTCACTGCCCCACTGTAACCATCTGATCATGATGACAGGATAGTTTTCCCATTGTCTGAAGCTGCATGGCTGTTTCCTGTCTGCACAGCCTCATAACCATCCAACAACAACAACAATGCAATGGTTTGCTGTTGAGCATTGATCAGCAGAGCTGAATATGGCAACTCCAATGCTATACTTAGCACAACAGAACAAGGACAAATGTGGCAGAGTGCACTGCCTTAAATAGATACTGCCTCTCGGTTAGTTGTTTAGTTTACAGCAGGCAATGACCCGAAATAGTATATATATTCTTGTATATAGTACTTTGCAGGAATAACCAACTTAGTTCACTCATTCTTTCAAGTCCTCTACTTCTCGACAGGTTATGGGCCCTGGCCTTAACTGAAATTTCTTGTACATGCTAAACTCGAACTTTTGACACCCCAGATCAATCAGTAACCATGACCGAAACATCAATGCACACAAATGTCTACCGGATCAAACCCTTGACAGGTGCCAAGAATTACACCATATGGAAGATCAAAATGATGGACATCTTGATGGGACAAGATTTGTAGGAGTATATCGAAGGAATGATCACTCAGCCATCAGACATGGTAGGAAAGGTGGCATGGAAAAAGAAGGATAGGACAACACTATCTACGATCCGATTGAGGGTAGCTGACAAGATGTTGGTATACATTGCAAGTTTGGCGATGGCGAAAGAAGCATGGGACACACTGAAATCTTTACTTGAAGCTCAGGAGTGCTGGGAATTGTTCAGGCATGGCAGAAATTATTCTGATCACAATGTGAGGACAACACACTGATTGAAGAGCATATTAGGACATTGCGTGGCTATCAGGAGGAGCTGCACAGTCGAGGACAGAAGATCGATGGGGAGGAATTCTGTATAATTTTGCTGACCTCACTACCCAAAAACTGAAATAACTATATTGCATCTATCGACACTACAGATCTAAAGGATGCCTTGAAGCTTATTGTGTGCATCCTGGAACATGATTGATGGCTTAGCCTCAGAAACTCCGACAATACAGCCTTGGCAGGAAAGCATGGGAAAAAGAAGGTAAATCCCAACATCACCTGTTTTGGATGCAGAGAAAAGGGGCACATCAGTCAGCAGTGCAAGAAGAAGTCTAAATTGGGAAAGGGGAATTCAGGAGGAAAGCCGAAGGAGATGATAGAAGCCAATGCAGTGGCAGATGATGATGAATTTGCATTTTGTGGAGAGGACACAGCACTTATTGATTACACCCCAAGGACATCTTATTTCCAGTTTTGGGAAAACCCCTGGATTAGGATGAGGGACTATACAGTTACAGACTACTGTGGAAGGGAAAACCTCAAAAATCACCCTGAAAAATGTGGTACACATGCCCGATGCTCCATTCAATCTTATCTCAATCTCACACGCACTCGAAGCTGGAGCGGCTGTTCTATTTTCGTCACCACGAGTCAGATTCCAAGCACCCAATGGCACGATCATTATGGAAGGATGGATATCAAATTGGCTATTTGACATGAACATCAAGGGGATAGCCAAACAAGACCAAGCATGCCCTGCCAAGCATGGGAGAACATGGGATGAATGGCATAGGATTTTTGGGCACATGAATATGGGGTCGGTAAAGATGCTTAAGGATAAAGGGATGGTATTGGGAATGGAGGTGGATAGGACAGTGGAGCCTGCAGTAGAGTGCAAGGTATGCATCGTTGCCAAGCAGCATGTCCAACCTTTTCCCAAAAATAGCCAAACTGAGATCAAAGAGATCAGAGATCTCACAGTCAGTGATCTATGGGGACCAGCATGTGCTCAGGCTCCAGGGGGAGATCGGTCTTTTGTCACATTCATGGATGGCAAGTCACGGCACAAGATGACATATTTTATGACACAGAAATCAGAGGTGATTGCGAAATTCAAACAGTACAAGAGTTTTGTCGAGACACAAACTAACTAATCACAAACTCAAGAAACTTTGCATGGATGGAGGAGGGGAATTTCTTAGCAAGGAGTTTAAGAAATACTTATTGGATAACAGTATTCAATTGGATGTTACAACACCCCACTCACCATCGCAGAACAGAATTGCTGAACGACTAAATCAAATGCTAGTGAAACACACATGAGCGATGTTACATCAGCATGATCTACCTTACTCCCTTTGGAAAGAAGTGTTTGCTTATGGGACTTATCTTAAAAATAGATCCCCAATGCATGCAATCAAAGGTAACAAGGTGCCTGACGAAGATTTTTGGGGAAAGAAGCTGAACATGTCAAATCTAGAGGAATTTGGCAAAACTTGCTGGGTCTTGCAGCAGAATGGGAAAAATTCCAAGCTCAACCCGAAATCAAGGTAATTTATTTTTGTGGGTGTAGCTGATGGTACAAAGGGCTACAGGTACTATGACACTAACACCCACCAAATTCTCACCTCATGGAATGTTGTATTTGAAATTGAGGGGGAGAAATCACATGATGTGGAAATTACTCACCCTATGCTGCTTGAGGGGGAGAGTGAGGCAAATGACAAGCAGACATTGAGTGGAGCAGAAATCCAGGCACAGAACACACCTGAGAAGGAACCGCATCATGCATCAAAAACCCCATCAAAGTTACCAGTACCTCAGGAATGATCAACCTGCATCACCACACAACTACTGGTAAATTACAGGTTGCTGAATAACCTGAATTCTCATGGACCAAAGGAATGGCAACACCAAGTGCCAGCAGTGGAGGAATCTGGCTATATCACAGTGGATTATGCCATGATCAGGGCAATGCTCAAGGATGATCTGCTCTTGGTAAAGGAAGCCAAGGGTAGACCAGATTGGGAAAAGTGGAAGGCGGGGATGGATGCTAAGATAACCCAGTTGACCAAATGAGGTACATTCAAATTGGTTGACTTACCACCAGACTGGCAGGCAATCACGAGTAAATGGGTATACCGCATCAAACATGATCACATCTGGATGATCACAAAACACAAGGCGAGACTTGTGGGGAAAGGATGTTCTCAGATCCCCAGAATAGAGTTCATGAAAACCTTTGCACCAGTTATGCAGCTGGAAACCTTCCGGCTATTAATAGCACTTGCAACGAAATTAGGACTCATGATCCACGTGGTCAATGTTGTAGGCACGTACCTCAATGGGACATTGGATGAGGTAATCTTTATGATGCAGCCACAGGAATATGAGATGGAACTGGGAGAGTATGGCAGCTCTTACGGCCTCTCTATGGGCTGAAACAGGCAGGACAGGCCTGGAACAAGGAGCTTAATCAAACCTTCCTCAAAATGGACTTCACGTGGCTATTCTCTGATCAATGTGTCTATATTAGGCACACTGATCAAGATTTGTTGATCATGTCGGTCCACATTGATGACATGACTATTCTTGGATCGGATATTGATGCCATCACAGATATGAAAGCTGAGCTGGGGAAGTACTTCACGATCACAGATCTGGGGGAGGCAAAGCAGATAGTAGGATTGGAATTGGACAGGGACATGGAGGCAGGTACCCTAAAAATCAAACAGACACAATACATGAAGAAGGTCCTGGAAAAGTTTGGAATGGCAGATTCACACCCTGTCAGTACACCACTAGACCCAAACATCAAATTGGTAAAGACACCAGACGATGAACACCACAATATCCTCGAATACCAAAGCACTATCAGATCGCTTATGTATGCGGCAATTGGCATGCGACCCAACATCTCATTCACAGTGCAAACACTCAGTCAATTTATGAGTAACCCCAGCCCTGCTCATTGGTCAGCCATCAAACATGTTTTCCGATATCTTAACAGCACTTGTGACTTAGGGATTATCTACCATAAAGGGGGAGAAGTCAAACCCATGGCCTATTCAGATGCTGATTGGGGTGCCAACATAAATGATCAGAAATCTATTTCTGTCTACATTTTCCAAATGGCTGATGGCCCAATCTCCTGGCAATCAAAGAAGCAACCCACAGTGGCTCTATCATCAATGGAAGCTGAATACATGGCCAAGAGCCTAGCCATGTGACAGGTCATCTGGCTATGGACCCTTACAGCTGAAATCGGTATCCCATACCCGGGACCCACCACACTTAACATTGATAACCAGGGAGCCATCAATTACTCTAACAATGTGATCAATCACGGCTGCACTAAACACATCAACATCCAACATCATTTTGTACACGAGAAACTTGTCTCTAATGAGATGCAACTTCAGTACTGCACAATGGACAACAACTTGGCTGACATATTCACAAAGCCATGACCAAATCCAAAGCACAACAACTTTATTAAACGGCTAGGAATGGCATAGGAGTCGAGGAGGAGTGTTGAGCATTGATTGGCGGAGCCAAATATGGCAACTCCAATGCTATACTTAGTGCAACCGAACAAGGACAAACGTGGCAGAGCGCACCACCGTAAATAGATACCACCTCTCACTTAGTTGTTTAGTTTACAGCGGGCAATGACCTGAAGTAGTATATATATTCTTGTACATAGTACTTTGCAGGAATAACCAACTTAGTTCACTCATTCTTTCAAGTCCTCTACTTCTCAACATTTGCATCATATAATGTGTCATGGCCACCCAATAAATGTGGCGACATGACTGGACTGTCATCAGTCCATCCCCTCTCGGAAACGGTTAACAGCACATCTTCTCGTGCCGTTTCTGAGACATAAGACATCGTGATGACAGCTGGTGATGTCTTCAACCTTATGGGAATGTTCTAGTTCCCGTAACAATGCCACGTCAATGACGCAATCATATGCATCGTCTCTGCATCGTTTGACCTTGTTTGACTGTATTCCGGCCATTTAAACGATGCAGAACCTCCCTAGTTCTGCCCCAGTTCAGTAGAATGAAGCGGCAATGATGATGCGAGTATTTGCATCGTTTTGTCGTTGTTTGACAGGGCATGAATCTCGTGCCCTGTGTCCTTAGCTATAGATGATGTTCCAGGGTTATCTGGGGCAGCGGATGTGTCACCCCTCTTAGCTTCATTACCTTAAAATGTAGACCTAGTTTTCATGTACCTAGTTGACATTGCTGTAATTTAAAGAACCTAAGTCTAGGTTCTTTCCCTCTCAGTCTCTTCCCAGTGAGCCAGTAGCAGTGAGAAAAGGTATTCAAAAAAGTGTAGGGTGTGGTAGGTAGTGGTGCTTAATGGACACACATGAAAGAATATGACTATTGTGTATTTCCTGTGTACATGGCTACTGTAAGACTTAGGTTGCTGAATATAGCCGGACTGGCTATGTACTCAGCAACCTCTGAGTACAACTATGTACAAACACTACCTAATATAGTAGTGCCCCTCTACACCCACCCCTTTGTGTGGTTGTTCCACTGGGCTGTTGCACCCATGCTGCCACCATGTAATTGTTCCACCTCACTTGCTGTTGCACCTCCTGTCCTGCATTCACCCTGCTGTTGCTCCTTTCATCTCCCATGATTGTTTCATGGTTCCACCTGGCTGGTGCTTCCCACCCACCCAGCTGTTGATGTTGCACCCTTGACACTCCCACACCTTTGCATGGTCATTCCACTGGGCTGTTGCACCTCACTGCCACTGTGTGATCATTCCACCCCACTTGCTGTTGCACCTTCCATATGGTTGCACCCTCCTACCTTCTCATGTGATCATTCTGCCCTGTGTTGCACCTCCCCTCCCACAAACACTCACCTCTCATGTGGTTGTTCAACCCAGCTGTTACACCCTGGACACTGCCATACCTTCATACCAGCCAGCTGCTGTTGCACCTCTTCCCTCATGATCTACCCTCACCTGTTTCCATACCTCAATATTGCTGTACTTGGATCAGTCGGAGGATTGTGGTGCAATTCAAAGCGTCAAGTTCATGATCTTTGTACTGGTTGCATGAACTACATTACTATTCAACTTCTGATGTCTTCTCATCAACCACCTCCACTGTGCTAATCCATGAAGGTACATCACACCACAACAGAGAAAAATGTTTGTGCATTGAGGAACTGATCTCAGCTTGTCATAATGCATATTCCCATTTTCCCTCCAACAGGGTCAGGTCTTCAAAGGACTGAGCATCAGCCACATGACTATTCCACAAGTCCTTATACCATGAAAGCTACACCAAAATGCGACACATCTCTTCTTCCAGGAGAGTGACTTCTTCTGATCACTGGAAAGCCCATGCTCCTGCATGACACCAATGAATATGGAGTGCTAGAAGTAGATGGAAAGTAACAAGACATTATTCACAATGTAAAACATGGTTACATACCATCATCCAGATATCACAGGGATGTATATTTGTTGCACTTCCTGCCAAGAGATCAACCTTTGATGAAGAACTTTTTTTTTTTCCAGCAAGTTTAGAGCATTGCAAGGAGGTTGCATGTTTGCCCAGTTTTGCTCCTCAACAGATAGCTTGCACCTGATATAAAAGCCTGTCAGAGACAACAAGAATTGGGAATCAATATAACATAACAGGGATTCTTCCAATTCAAGACCCTTACTGATGAGGGCACTTGGGCCAATCTCACTTTGGGGTCTTATGTCACTCTGCTGCAGCTATAATGCATCCTGTTGTGCAAGTTGGTGGACATCAGCCTGTGTCATATCTGTTGCATCCAGTGTCAGGGTTATTTTCATGGCCAACTTGAAACTGAATGACAAACCCTTTGTCTGAGAATAGAATGGATTTGGTTTGTTTCTGGATCATTTCCCAAGCCTTGATCTCTGCCATCCATCTGGAGACATGCTCAGGGTCAAGGACACTTGACATTTGCTGCCATGCATTGTGATGTTGCTTTGATTCTGGAATGGCCACTTTCATTTCTCAGAGGAGAGTGTTGAAATATTGACTGGCACCTGCCACTGCCGTTGCGAGCCCCTGCTCGCAAGGTGGACCATGGGTGCTCAACAGCGGACCAACAATGACAGGGGACGACAATGACATGGGACATGATAACGCCATGGGGCATGATGACGACATGGGGGGGGCACCACCACCACCACCACCACTGCGAGCCCTTGCTCACAGGGTGGATGGGCAAGGGTGAGGAGACAAGGGGAGAGGAGGGGAGGGGGACATGGAGGGACAATGACTGGCAGGTGGACAACGGGGGACACCACCACCAACAACGATGACAAAGGAATGAGCTAGCACCTGCCCCCAGCCTCACAAGCAACTGCTTGTGGGGTGGATCATGGGTGGTCTGATGAATGACGACAATGAGGAGGACTGAGGGGGACGGGAATGATGCCACCACCACCACCACTGCTGCAAGCTCCTGCTTGCAGGGTGGGTGGGAGGGAGGGGAGAAAACAATGAGAGGGAGGGGACAATGATGAGAGGGGGGGATGATAATGATGAAGAGGGGGGAATGACAATGATGAAGAGAGGGGGTACGATGACAAGAGGGGGACAACAATGAGGGGACAATGACACCACCACCATGGACACCAACACCAGGCCCAGGAGACCCTCGTCTCCTGGGTGTTTTTCTTCTTTTCTCTGGCCCAGGGGACATGGGTCTCCTGGTCCATTTCTTTTTTTCTTTTTTCTTTTATTTCACCCACAATGCACCCCATGCCTATGAGCACCTGCTTGTAGGGTGGTTTGATAATTGTTGTAAAGTATATAATTAAATAAATGTATTTTCATTAATAGACCCCTGACAAAACCTGTACCCACCATGACCCATGGGTTGCAGGCATGGGTATATGCAGGTACGGGTATGGGTATGTTCAAAAGTACCTATGGGTTACCTGTGCCATTGCCTAATTAGGGTGTAGCATGGGTATGGGTAAACACATGGTAAATAGCACACAGGTTTGACAGGTACAGGTACAGTTGCTGAAATGCCAGACCTGTGACATACCATACCTGTTTTGGTGGTGTCACAGGTATTATCAGTTATTTAACTCACCAGCTGCAGAAGATGCCAGACATTGATCATCATGAGAAATGATGACAAAATAATCGTTTGTAAGTATTCTTAATTTCTTATTCTACAACTAACACTTTTTTAGGTCCTACTCCAGCAAACGAACTGCACAGAATGGGCCCAAACAATTTTTATCATCATTTGTGCCCCAGGTAAGTTGTTCTTTATTCATATCTTGTTGTCATTGATTCATCTAACTTTATTCTCATTGTTTACAGGTTTCAACTCACAACAACATGAGTACCACTGCCAGCAGCTGCTCATGGGGTGGGAACAGGTGCAGCTTCAAAATGGTGAGGGCATGGCAATGACAATGACATGATGAGATCCCAGGGAGATGAGGGGGACACAATGAAGAGGCAATGCAAATGAAAAAAAGCCCAAGAGATGTTGTTTGATGTCTCTTGGGCTGTTGGTAAGTTTTCTTTCTATTTTTCTTATTTTATTATAACAGACTTTTTTTAGGTACTAACTAAACCTGCTGATGATGATGATGACCACAACCGCTGCCACAAGCAGCTGCTCATGGGGTGGGCAAGACAGAATGACCACCTGCCCCTCACAGGGTGGATTGTGAGGACAACAGGATAACAGGATGATGGGAACAAAAGACAGGGGAGGGAAACGAAATTATGGGGGAGGAAAACGAAAAGATGGGAGAGGGAAACGAAACAATGGGGGGAAGGGAAATGAAATGACAGGGGGAGGGAAATGATGGTGGGGAAGGTTTGCACACCCAAACAGGAAAGTGGTGCCACTTGCAGATACCACTCCCACAACCAACAACCACAACCAACAACATTGTTCAACCACAATGACCCCCAAGCATCACCACTGCCTGCAAGCTACTGCTCATAGGGTGAGTTGGAGTTGCTGACAATGACAACAGTGGACACCGAGACTGAATGCACAGTGGCCCAAATGACAACTAGCATCATTTGGGCTACAGGTATGTTTTTCTTTCTATCTGTTCAATAACTAACCTTTTCATTTTCATTTTTAGGTTCTTTTGTTATCAAAGTTACCACCATGATGCAGCACCACCACCCAGCCTGTGAACCACTGCTCGCAGGGGGAGATGGGGGTGCTGACAGACAACAATGAGGAACAACAACAATGACCAACAATGACCCAGTCCCTGCCCTGGCTGCGGTTCACAGGGGCAACTGTGATGAGAGAGGCCAACATTGCAGAGGATGGCCCAAATGACAGCTGTCATCATTTCAGCCCATAGTTAAGTTTTCTACTTGATATATTTTTGTTAACTAACTAATACTACAGAATTGTTTTTTTAGGTTCTAAACAACACTCCCAGCCCTCCCATGCCCTCAACCCAACACCCAATGGCCACAACAACAGGAACACCAATGCCAACAGCTGCTACTGACACCACAAATGCCAATGCCAACACCAGTGCCACCAACAACAATGCTGCCACAGCCACTGCAAACAGCAAACGCAAACACCAATGACAGACACAAATGACAACAACACAAATGACAAATACCAGATGCCAACACCAACAACATGGCATGCCACTGCCATGTCACCACTGCATGATGCTGCTGAATGACACCCACAGCAATGGCAGGTGGCGATGACAGACAATGACAAGGCTGGATGGCAAACTCAACAACCCAGGTTTTTGCCCCTCCCTTCCTTTGCACATCCTGCAAGGTAGGGTATTTTTTGTTTGTTTATTATCCACCTGTCTGCTCACAGGTATCTGCCTGAGAGGGGCATTATTTTATTATAGAATAGTAGTATTTTTATGTATATAAAGTCAGTCAATGACCAGTTGTAGCCCAAACTGGCTACAACTGGTTGTCAGACTTGGACTGGACCACAATGAACTGGTTTCTTGTGGTCCAGTCCACTTTTACTTACATTTTGAATGTAGGTGAACTGGTCTAGGTCCCAGTTAACTCCAAAAATGGAAAAAAACCGGACCTAACCAGACTTGAAAACACTAGCCATCACCACCAGGATGGCAGGATGACAATGCTGACTATAATGACAACAAGAGGTGCCACCACCCCCACAGCAGCACCCCCATACACTACCACAACACAAAGGAGGAATGTGACCACCCCTTACCTCCTGCCATCTCACTCACAGTGAGATGGTTTTTTTTAGTATTGTATAGAAATATATGGATAAATAAATCCCTCCATTGCTCATCTCAAATGTGGCTTTTTCACAATGAATGTAAATCAATAAGTAACCTAAGCCAAACCTAAGCATTCAAATTTTAAAAAGTCTGTAGCTTAGGCATAGTATGCAGGGTGTGGTTAAGTTAGTCAAGGGGTTATACAATACAAATGCAGGATGGTTAATGCCATAGCACATCAAATACAAGGCAAAGATATCATGGTGTATATACATGGTGTCACACCTGTGGTGTTTCATGACAGACTGTGGTAAAAACATGTCACTTGGGTTGCACTCTAGATGCAATCTAGGGCCCATTTCTTGGGTGCTATGAGCCAGATTGTTGAGATTGGACCATCCTCTTTTGGGAGCTTCTCCATCAGTCTGGCCTACACCCAATGTCATCCTTCACAAGCTGCGAAGCCATGAAAGAAATCTGCAGTCTTATGACTGTTACAACACCAATTTGTGAATAAATAACAAATCCTGGATGTTCAGCTGAAAATTTCGCAAATGCTGCAACAAATGAATTGCCACCTTGTGGTTCACCTTTTTTTACCTTTTGTTTTTATTTATGCACACAATCTGCATTCAGCAAAACATTTGAGATATCTGCAACTGAGTTTCCTGGTCCAGTCACACCAGGGACACCAAAAATGAGACAAAATGGACCAACAGTAGGATGTGATGAGAAGGGTGTAGCACAAGTTGCACTGCAGGTCTCATCACTAACACCATACCTGTACATACACCCCACCCAGAGGTACAGGTTAAACCCACAGGTAATGAATACAGACCACAGCATCAACACACCGCAGTATACTATTGACACCACAGCATAAGACCGTGGTGTTGCCATACAGCAAGAGCACAAAAAACTACTTGCAAAGGTGCAAGACAAGACATATCAGCACAGACAAGAGTACGAAAACTAGCTGTGGAGGGATTCATAGCTTTTATCAAAGCCAAAATGGCCCAAGGTGTCATGCACCAGATTGTAAAGTAGTTTGCAGACTTTGAGATCTTGTAGGATCACAAGTCAGCAGCCAACATAGAGGCACTTATTGGTAAGGGTCACCCATTCGATGCTCCCCATGTCAATGTCCTTCATAAGTTGTTTGGTGAAGGAATCAGTCTCATAGCCAGGGACAATGGCATCAAGAAGTGACTGATTTGTGGCAATGTTTAATATGCTGCCAGCTGGCATTTTGGGTGCATTTCATGTGTAAGCAATTGTGCAAGTGGCGAGGCATGCATCTGGTATGGCATCAGGCATGTGGGATGGGGCATCTGTGGCAGTGTTTTCTTCACTGCAGATGTATGTGATATTGTAGTCAAAATCAGCCATGTACATTGACCATCTCATTTGTCATCTTGACATCTCCTTCTGTGATTGGAAGTATGTGAGAGTTCAGTGGTTGGTGAAGACTTCAAAATGGGCACCAAGTAGGTGAGATCACCATTTCTTAAATGCCTTGACCATGGCAAGTAATTCTTTCTTGTGGACTGGGTTGACAGTCCATTCATAGAGGCCCCATGGCATTCTTACAGCAGTGAGGTGAATGTCATCAGGGTGTGCTCGGGTCGGGAAGAAGGAGCTGGTCATGTCCATCTTGAAAAATGTTTTTCCCTTCCCACAATCGGCAAGTATATTGTCTATGTGGGGTAGAGGGAAGTTGTCTCATACAGTATTACTGTTGAGTGCCCAGTAGTCATTCACCCACTGGGGGTCAACTGTTAAGTCAGGTATGCCAGTGACATATTATGGCACACAGAACATGGGTGAGGTGAATTCTGAGGAAGATGGTCATATCCAGCCTGCCTTCAAGTAGTTGTCTAGCAGTCATTTCCAAGGTTCTTGGTATTTCTTTGGTGCTGCATATCCTTTCCCATTATTGATCTTGGTGGGGTCTTTGAGCTGAATTTGGTGAAACATGTGGCTGGGGATGTCTTCAGTGCTATCAGGGAGACGAAGTGGGAAACAGTCTGCAAATTTTAGTTTCATCTTTGCATCTTTCTCCTTGAGGAGTTCTTGGAATGCTAGGCCCTCAATGCAATCTCGCATGGCAGACATGATTGGTCTGGGCAGTAAGCAGCCAGTGAGCACTGGTGTTCCAGAGTTTTCAAGAGTGGGTGGTTTTGGAGCCTGAATCTTTTTTGGTGTTGGTGGAGGTATAACTCATTGTTTGCCTTGGGGCTGGGGTGTTTGAGGAGGAGGATTGAGAAGGTCAAAGCCAGACCATTTGTCAATGGCCATTCACTCATGTGTGTCAATCACAATCTGTTCAAATGAAAGAAATGGCATACATAGTATAATCAGGAATGATAGTCCCTTATTTACTTTTATCCTATGTACCCTCAATTTCCACACACCCCAGTCTGATTGTAGCTCCAGGTTGACAAACTCCTTGCAGTTGAGTTTCTGTTTACTCAGTGATGACAACTTATTTTCCTTTTGGGAAGAGGATAACATCAGAGGCTGAGCTACTCACAGAGCTCGAGGCTAATCACTGTGGAGGGGGAACCAATGTCCATTAGTGGATGGATTTGTACAGGAAATTCAGTGATGAGGGGGCCAGTGACATATAATGTAGGATAGAGGTGTGATATGGAGAAGGGGACTTCAGCAGGGGGAGGGATGCACAAGTTGCAAGTTGGTCTCATTGTCTTTATTATCCTCTTCCAGTGCAGATGTTGCTGGTGCTGTGAGGGTTGCATAGGTTTCAGCATCAGGCCAGGTGTTGTCAGTCTTCATTGGGCAGTCAGCATTTTTATGGCCAGCATTGAATTTGTGGCATTGTGTGTAGCTGGCATGTTTGTCGAGGAGGGCTCATTCCTCAAGTGTGAAGGCTGGTAGGTGTTTCTTTTCAGTCTGTCTTGTTTTGTTGGGATTGGTAGCAGAGGTGCTTCCCTTTGCTGGTGGATCAGTGAGTTGAGAGAGTAAGTCTGTACTTTACTGTCCCCCACCTAGTCTGATCAGAATGCTCAGAATCCTAGCAGATTCCGAGTGGAGTCCTAACAAATTCCTAGCTGACCTAGGAATTCCTAATTGTCCGAGCGGACTTCAAATAAATTCCGAGCAGGATAAAATTCCTAGCAGTTTTATTCCGAGTAAAGTCCAAGCGTCCGAGTAAATTCCTAGCACAATCCCTAAATATCTCTAAGTCAACTAGTGATGATTACATAGTCATGTGACTTACCATATATGGAATATAGTGATGTTATATATCATTCTGACCGCATTTTTTAGCTGAGTTTGAATATCACCCTTGCATAGTGATGGGACTGTCTATATATAGAAAATAGTGATGTTATATCATTCTGACCGCATTTTTTAGCCGAGTTTGAATATCACCCTTGTGTAGTGATGGGACTGTCTATATATAGAACATAGTGATGTTATATATCATTCTGACTGCATTTTTTAGCCAAGTTTAAAAATCACCCTTGCGTAGTGATGGGACTGTCCATATATAGAACATAGTGATGTTATATATCATTCTGACAGCATTTTTTAGCCAAGTTTAAAAATCACCCTTGCGTAGTGATGGGACTGTCCATATATAGAACATAGTGATGTTATATATCATTCTGACGGCATTTTTTAGCTGAGTTTGAAAATCACCCTTGCATAGTGATGGGACTGTCCATATATAGAACATA
>QLOK01015145.1:0-21017 GCA_003313805.1 Tricholoma flavovirens
GCCTCGAAGTTGAACGTGATGGACTGAGCATTGGACTCAGAGTGATGCGAATGAGGTGTTACTAAGCAGCCGACGAAAACGAATTGAAATTGGAACCGCGTAGCTCCCGCCTACTCTACACCTATCCTTCAACAAATGACCAAAATGGGTAAGAAACCTGGTATGTCCTAGATTTTCATTGTCTCGATGGCTCACACAATTCTCTTATATGGATGTACCTTCGTCTATGCATATGATGTCCTCCTGTATTTCTGCTACACGAAGTGTCTGATATAACATCTATTCCTCTCACACCCACTCAGCCTTTACTTGGATCAGGTGCTCCTGGGGATCTGCTGCCATCGTCGTCATTCGAGACTGTTACTGCCGAGCTCGGAAATGCAAGTTCATCTGATACTCCAGGTCAGGGCTTCCCCGGCGAAGAAAATGCTGATAAAGAAGGTATCTTCTGGGAAAAGAGAACGGTGTCTACACCAATGACAAGGGAGAACTTGTCTCATCAATTGAGGATGTTCGTTGTAAGCTCTGCAGTGCCTGGATTGGTCATCGCACTGGGGGCGGGGAAAAGGTTGGAATGCTTATAAGAAGCATTTTCGCTTGAACACCTCGAAGAACAAGCGTGCTGTGGCTTCCCAGAAAGGCATTTCATCGTTTTTCAAGCCTCGGCTACCGCTACAAGGCATTGCCAGTAGCTCAACTAGCATTACAGATATCGAGCCTCCTGGAAGTGGTACAGAACCTCGGCTGTTTGATTCTAGAGGCTCTTCCACTCCGCCGCATCCCTCACAGCTCCTATGTTCATTAGTATTCTTAAGAAGAATGGAACAGAATCACCACTTTCGAATTGTCCAAATTACTACAAGTTCTCCATGAAGACGGCCGCAAAATCCACCAAGACTGGGCCTAGTAGTACCAACCGGCCTGTCATCTGCTATCTTTGCCAAGAGTGTGATGGCAACACGAAGCCACTTCCGATATACACCTTTTGGTCATACAACTTACCGCAACACCTTGAGATGGACCATCATGGAAAATCACCCCGCAGCAGCTTTGTGCCGTGCGGCGTGTCATACGATTCACAAATTGTAGACGAGATTGTGGTGACATTAGAGGAACGCATACGGTTGAATGTGGAGCCCAACAACTATACGTAGATCATGTAACACTTTATACAACTTTACAAGTATGGTAGGGGGGTAGTCGGTCAAATACATGGATCATAATTGAAAAAAAAACTGGGGTAGTCTGACCAATTCACGAAAAAATCCATAAAGGGGGGTTTGTGTCAGAGAAAAAAATTGTCGCGCCCTCTTGGATAACGTTCTGAAGATATCTAGTACGAGTGAGTGTGAGATAATGATTGAAAATGTTTTCTAATCAAGTGCCAGCCAATCGCAGCGTTTGAATGACCTCTTTCCGCTGTACTACATAAGAGTCCATGTTGTCTAAGCTCCTCCACCGGAGCTCCTTATCTCTGTCAGTTCTATACTCTTCGGTCAGCGTGAAGAATGTCCCCTAGTGATGACGAAAAATCCGTTCACAATGACAAAGCTGAGCATCCGCGTCCTCTCTCCCCCGATGCAGGACGAGGATCTGGCCCTCAACAAGGCCATGAGGTAGTCATCCCGCAAGGTATGTTCTCACACTCCAGTATTAGGACTACAGCGAATATATTTCACAGAGCTGTTTAAACGATTGTCGATACTCGACCGATTGCTCACACCGCTTATTATCTTGACCATGATAATCGGGGTAGTCATTGGGGAATTTGACCCTCATGTTCAAAAAGCGTTCGATACTGTCCGTTTTGACAGTGTTTCCGTACGTACGTACACGCACATTCGTTATTTTTGTTCTGCCATGTCTGACCTCGGGACAAATTAGCTATTGCTATTGGGCTCATAGTTATGATGTGGCCAATCCTCACCAAAATTCGATACGAATCATTACCGACATTATTTTCGGCTCCCCGGATTTGGATCCAGATTGGAATATCCCTATTTCTTAACTGGATAGTTGGTCCACTGGTCATGGTCGGCCTGGCATGGGCAACATTACCTGATCTGCCCACCTATAGAACAGGCGTCATTTTGGTCGGTCTTGCCCGTTGCATAGCAATGGTGGTCATCTGGAACCAACTAGCAAGAGGTAACTCTGAATATTGTGCTATCCTTGTCGTCATCAACTCGGTGTTGCAAATCATCCTCTACTCGCCCTACGCTCTTTTGTTCATAAATACGATTGGTGGGGCCCACCATGCCGAGATTCATGTTTCCTACAAAGATGTTGCTATTTCAGTGCTCATCGTACGTCGTTGTTTTCGTCTCACCCGCCGCCCTTAACAATCAAATTATTCAGTATCTGGGCATACCACTTGTTGCTGGCATCATCACTCGATATACAGTTTGGCACTTCACCAGCAAACAGTTTTTGGAGACACGGTTCCTTCCTTATTTCTCACCACTCGCGCTATTGGGTCTGCTTTACACCATATTGGTCATGTTCGCCTACCAGGGTCATCACATAATCCATAACCTTGGACCAGTCTTTCGCGTCTTCGTTCCCATGATCCTCTACTTCGTGATCATGTGGACATCCGCTTTTGCTGGCATATACTATCTAACTCGCAGGGAGTCTGATAAACGAGAGATTTTTGGGTACGAGATGGCAGTAGTCCAGGCATTCACTGCTGGGAGTAACAACTTCGTCAGTACCCGCCCCTGTTATCCACTCATGGTCGAACAGCTTTGACAATGCCACCTATTAGGAGTTAGCGATAGCAGTCGCGATCGCTGTGTATGGTGTTGGTTCAGACCAAGCACTTGCGGCAACTATCGGGCCGCTTGTGGAGGTTCCCGTGTTGCTTGCCTTGACATGGGTTGCGCTTTTCTTGAGGCAACGTTTAAATTGGAAGCGGACCGATGCTATAGAGTCCGTATGAAGAATTGACGCGTCATACTATCGTTGGACCAAATATTACTTGACCTATCTCTTCAGAGGAATCAATCCACGAATAGCCGATGGCAGGCCGCTGTGATGAAATTTGTGTTATCTTCAGCATGTATTTGGGGACGAAGTCCTAGGAGATATTTGCCTGCAAGGTCAATAACTGGACCAGCTTTACTACGCAAGATTTCATCCAAGCTGAGCTATCAATGCATACTTAACAAATACACTGTTTGAAGGAACCCTCTTGTGTTAACTTGTGTTAACGATTGGATATCTAGCCCTTTTGAGTCTTAATATGCAGTATAGTAGTTTGACGATAATAGTTACAATCAAATTCATAACGATACTTAATTAACGTTATGAATTTGACTGTAATTGTACAATAAATTTTGATGAGTTGATTTAAGATTCGCATTGCTGGATGATTGATGTGGCAAACTTGAATGATTGTGACTGCAAGTTGGATACACATATACTCCTCCTCTGAGTTTGCCATCTCGCTCGTCTCTGCCTCCCATCACAGCTGGCTGCTGGAGCCATTGTTTTAGGGCAAGTGAGTTCTTTTCATGCATTTCATAATTTCATTGTGATCTATATTGCTAATAACCTGTTTTAGTATTTGTTTACTTAGGTATACTTCATTTCTCTTTTTTGACTACAACAACAATGCCTTGACCTTTTCTCGTTTGGGTGCGCCAGGAGACACCATCAACAACGAACGATGAACGTCACCAGCAATAGCGGGCCTCGACGACAAGGGGTGACAGCCCGCAACCACCCATAATGAGCAAACTCACCCGCCAACCACCTCCGCAAGAGACTGCTCGCAGGGTGGCTAGGGAGGGTAGCTGAAGATATAAGGCGTGGTCCCTGACCTGCGATCCAGGGAAGATCCGAAGACCCGTTTCCATCACATAAGGATTTATATCTGCAACAGGTCGCACATCCGAGAAGAGCTGGTTCTCGAAGAACCGTCGTGATCATGACGTAACAGCGAAACTGACGGTCGGGATAAAGCCCTTCGAGTTGCCGACTTGGAAGGAGAACCTGGACGGACACGTAACACTCACGACTTCGCTAGTTCTGCCAACAACATTCCCATTGTACTACCCAGTCTGAATTATCCAGCACACGCATGTGCCTTTTCCCTCACTCTCGCTCTTTTCAGTCACGTCCGCAAGCACAACGAAGTTGTCAATCAACTCACCGCACTTCCTTCGTAATGCGCTCTGAATCTCGTGCTTCGATGGTCTTGTGTCAGAGCCTCTCGCAGGAAACATATTCTTCCTTAAAATTCCAAGATGATCGATGATGTTCACCATGACGCAACGAGTGTAATAGTCTGCTCTGAAACTATGACTGAGATTTGAACGCCGTCGTCGGACATCAGAGATGCACAGCAAGCAGCGCTTAAATTATCTACTCCCGAATCTTTGAATGGCCTCCATCGGCCCATCAACCACATAACCAGAACTCCTACACTCGAATCCCTCCCAGTATTGCAGCGTAGCACGGTCGCTTTCTAGAGAAAGTCAAACCTTCACAGTGGATGGCAAACTCCATACGGAACAATTCGGATAACTTTTTGACGCCTACGCTGCCGCATGTGCCTCCTGTTTTGGGAGGTATCTTGGTCGAAGAGCCAGGGTTGGAGAAGACACTCGCAATTGATGTTATTGGGCCCAATTCAGCGTGAGAGATTGAAATCGCTGACGAATGTTCATTTTAGACGACCCAAGATATGATGACTCGCAGTGTGTAGATGACGGAGCTTTTCGCGTACCTTTCGTCAAGGTCCTTGTGTCGATTCCCGTTCCCATCACGCAAGCTCGGCTCAAATAACAGTAGTCAAGATGTAGAAAACCGAGGGGAAGGCCTCGAAGAATGCGCCAAGATAAAAAATGGCAAAACAGTACGAAGACTGACGACGACGAAATGGAACTTGTTCAACGAAGCAGCCGATGATATCGTTGTGATATCGAATTTCGAGAGGGTCTCTAGAATCTCACTCTCACCCTTTTCGTCATTGCTTAGTCTTACTACGGCCTGCCGGTGACATTCTTTCTAGGAAATGCAGCATCATCTCGAGTTGTATAACTCAGGGTCTCCAGTCATCCAACCGAAAGTTTGCGAGCCGAACTTGAACACGTAGTTTTCATTGATGAAATGCAAGCTTCTGATTGGGTGAGGACCATCAAAATTGGGCTGCAAATATAAAATGCCTACGTTCAAGCTTCAAGCTCCTCGTTCTGCACGGTAAATGGCTGCAAACATGTCAGCTGTAGACCCCAATCTCCAACGTTCTCTCTCTGCCCGTCAGTTGAACATCACTACCAGTATTGACAGTGATCCTGTGCAGTGGAACAAGGAATGGGACAAGGCCTTGCACTCACTCTCCGCCGAAGATGTGCTGGCAATGCTAAGCCCGGTATGGGCTTTGGGCCAGAGGGAGGTCGCTGAACTTCCCAGGCTCCTAGAGAGGACAAGGTCGATCTTCTCAAATACCAAAATATGATTGTCAGTTCGTGGAATGAGATGGAAGAAAAGAATCACTTCGTCCCGGCATGGTTGCTCTTGGAAGAGAGCGATCGCCAGGTACATTTGCTGAAGGGATTAGAGCAAGCCTGTAAGCAGTCCTCGCTCTGTGAAGATGCACGGGCGATGTGCCCAGAGGTCAAGATCAGCTCCATGTTGAAGAAGAAAGGAAAGTCGTGCATTGACCTGATCCATAGCTTCACAAAGGGGAAGAAGGAAGTGGGTGAGGATAGTTTGTATGAAGTTCCGAGCGAGTGGTGGGAGAAAGCTGCGCCCGATCTGCGATCGCAGGATGTCCACTCGACCTTTGCCCTCTTAACGATGCAAAGAAATGAGTTCATTGGTGAGTCAATCGTAGACTAGGATACATACGGCTAGTAATAATTGACTTATCTTTCCGTTCCTAGCGCTCTTCCTCCTGTACACCATCGTTTCGGTTGTGAAAGACTTTGTGCATGGCAGCGCCAGCATGGATCCAGTCATCGATATCCTGGATTCGGTTCTCGGCAGCGCCCTTGGGACGATGATACGTGGAATGCGTGACAAGCCTCTCATTCGCTGTGAGAAGTGTACTAAAACACCTGAGGAGATTGGTGACAATATCAAGTTCATGTTGTGCAGCGTCTGCAAGGCGAAACTGAAAATGTGTGTCCATTATTGTTCCCAGTGCGTGTTGTAGCGTTGCCTTTGTCTTTCCGTCTTAACTTGAAACGGCGAAGAGCATGCCAGAAGGACGATTGGTACGAGCACAAAAAATATTGCGGGAAACAGAAGGTTACGAAGCGACTTCGAGGCACAATCCGGGATCCTCTTTGGAAATATCCGAATCTCCCAGACTTCATTTACGACATGCCGATGCCTTCAGGGGACAATGCACTTGACATCGCCCCTACCGGGTTTGGAACTGCACACCCCTCACGTCCGCCCAGTCAGGCTCTTCAGCGTCAACTAAGCTTACTTGCCGGTGACAAGCAGGTCGACTACTTCCTATTCGACGAGGTGGACCGCCCGATCCGTTTTGTAGTCCAAGACCCGATCACGAGTACCGTTTTCCGCACCCTCCGCGCAGACGCAATGTCCAGCGCGAAGCACGGGGGCCTCGAGGCCATTGCAGAATACCTGATTAAGATGATGCAACACAAGCCGGGTCTGAGTCGGGAGCGGATTCTGGCACAGTTGGGGCGCGAGTATACTGAAGACATCGTTAATATGGTAGCCCAGTGGGAGAGGTTGGCGACGGTAAATGGGGTTGCGGAGGGTACCGCATTTATAGAGATGATGAGTAAAGGCTTGACATCCACCATGCCGAAGCTGACGGGGAGGATGGCAAAACATTTTTAGCTTGAGGCAAGTCATTCGCTGTATTAGGAGAATGGGTCGCTAGGGTACTTGTATTCTGGAACAGACATGTCTTCTCTAAATTTAGGCCTTTCATGAACCATGTCATTCGTCAAACGCATTCGACAACTTGAATGTGACACAGCAGACGGTAGTAAGATAACCTTCGAAGATCTCGACGACTTGCATGCTGGATACGGCTAAAGCTCGATGTTGACCGTGTTCCTGGTATTTTACAACAAATGCGTATTGAAAATTTGAAATCCCCTTCGACCTCTTGTTATATGAGGGTGGCTATTTTATGTAATGACTCGGAAATGTGTATGAACGTTTCCTGCCTGAGATTGAGCGTGGTGCATAACTTGAACTCAAAGGTTGACTGTCAGTCTATGATCCCCGCCATCTCACCATCATACCGCACCTGGCCGTCCTTATCAACTCAAAGTGTTGTAAAATCCCCTGACTAGCGAGATCCTGAGTGAGTCGAGGTTGTCATGTCTCTAGAGGGTGAAGAATCCAAGTTCTCGGCGGAGTCCTATTACGCGACACAACCCCCGCCTCCATCTCTCGACCACGACGTTAGTCTCGTCCGTGCATTCGTGTCCAGGCAAGAAAAGGAAGGGCGAAAGGTTGTTCTAGTGACCGTAAGCATCGTTATTTGTATGCTCTCTCCTATACTCTGACTTGTCCATCGATGTAGAGCGGTGGAACGACAGTGCCTCTAGAGCTCAATGTGTGAGCATCCAGCTGTATTGAGAGGGCGAAACCGGAGCTCATGATACGTTTGATCCATTTATCTAGTGTGCGTTTCCTTGACAATTTCAGTGCTGGTACATTATCTCCTTCCGCCCTCATAATTCCGCAATCTGATTGTGTGCACTCCGATCTTATACAGGAACACGAGGAGCCACTTCTGCAGAATATTTCCTGCAAGCAGGATATGCCGTTATCTTCATGCATCGTCAGTTCAGTCTCCAACCATTCAGCCGGCACTACTCCCATTCTACGAATCCGTTTCTTGATTTTCTGGAGATCGAGGCATCGTCAAGTGGCACAGCATCCCCTCCGGACATCTGTGTTACGCATAACAAGCGGCGGCACCTGCTAGATGTGCTGACCGCCTACAAGCGTGTACAGGCCGCTGGCACGCTGCATACGCTGACATTTGTAACAGTGAACGATTACCTGTGGCTTCTCAGAGCCGTGAGCCATGAGCTTTCGGTGCTTAGGAGAAGATCGATGTACTACCTTGCTGCAGCTGTCAGCGACTTTTTCCTGCCGAGGCAGAGGATGGTAGGTTACATGACATTTATTTCTGCACAAGTTTCGCCAACCATGACTTTTTTTCTTTCTTTCCTCCTTTCATTCCTCAGTCTGAACACAAAATTCAATCAGGCAAGGGGAGTCTACTCATTGAGATGGATCAGGTGCCGAAGATCTTGAAGTCAATGGTGGACGAGTGGACAAGAGAGGGCTTTGTCGTCTCTTTCAAGGTATGTTCTCCACTGCACGACACTACACGTCCACAACTCATACCATTCTCGACCAGCTCGAAACTGATGGAGAACTCATCATTCCAAAAGCCCGGGCCTCTCTCGAGCGGTACGGCCACCAAGTCGTTATTGGGAACGATCTTAACCATCGGAAGTATGAAGTCGTATTCGTGTCCCGCAAAATTCGCTCGTTATCTCCCCGTGCTTCAGGGGAAGTCCCCGACAACAATACCGATAAATTTTCGTTCGTTGAATCATGGCTCCGGATCAACCCCCCAGCCTCCTCTCCCGTGCTGGGTACCGACTACGTTAAAGAAATAGAGGAAGATATTGTCGCGGAGCTCGTGCGGCGGCATGAACAATGGATATCGGCAGGCCGATAGATTGTGTAGGTCACGGCTTGAGATGTTGGGAATTGATTAACTACTCGAGCTTTGCAATGGCATATCTAGAATATTCATTGTGACGTCCTGGCAACAGAAGGATATACGACAGTAGGGCCGGAACACTAAATGGGTGTATCATCATCATATAGACACTATTTGTAGAAATGTATGCAATCCTCCAATGTTCGAAAAGGACAATAATCAACCACCAGGGTGAGATGAGAATGGACTCACAACTGCCTCAACGCACCAATCCGAGCCCAAAACATCTCCTCCCGCAGCCTGACGAGCTCCTTCCACGTTCGTTCCTCCCATGTCGCATCGCCGATGAACGCTTCTCTGCTCCCACCAAATTTCGCATCCTTGGCTTCGTTAATCCTGACGTTCACATCTTCGACATGCACCTCTTCCCACTCCTTATCATTCCCGTCCGCAATCTTCTCAGAATCAACCGCTCGCTCTTCTGCGTGTAGTCCATCATCCTTCCCTGCCTCTATGCTCGCCTCCGTACCATCATGAGGCGTCGAAGACGGCACAATTATCTCCGAAACCATCTGTTCCTTCTCCTCTTCTTCCTCTTCCTCTTCCTCTTCCTCTTCCTCTTCCTTCCCGTCTCCCTCTTCCTCTCCCTCTTCCTCTCCCTCTTCCTCTCCCTCTTCCTCTCCCTCTTCCTCTCCCTCTTCCTTCCCGTCTTCCTCTTCCTCCTTCTCTCCCTCTTCCTGTTCCTTTTGGTCTTCCTCTCCCCCTTCCTCCTTCTCCATTTCATCCAACATATCAGCATGCAACTCTGCAGGTTCAGCAGCCACTGCCCCAACTTCAATTTCCTCATCCTCCTTAACATCCTCTGCGGCAGGCTCCCCAGGCTCATCTAGTGTTGTAGGCTCCTCATTTTGCTTAACACCCTCTGCCTTATCCTCATCTACTTTCGTCTGAGAAGGGTCAAGGACAGAACTAGAACTCAGTCCAATGCTGGGTGTATCGGGCTTCACCGCCCCCTCCGGAATCAACCTTGACCCCCGTGCCGCCGCTCTCCTCGGTAGAGGTGGTGGTGTAGCCACGGGCGTAGTCTCTGCGAGAACAGGGGGCGTATGCGGCCGCGATTCAGGCAAGGGTATGTTCACTGGTGTACTTGGGCGGAAAGGTGATCTTCGGGGCGGTGGCGGTGGTGGAGACGGCGCCCGTGTGTCGGGTGTGATGATGGTGGGAGCATCGTCTGGGGTGCGTTCCGTGTTGCTGGGGGATTCGGGCGGCGTGGATGTCGGTGTCGATGCGCCTGTAGGCGAACTGGGCTGTCGTCTTACTGCGCTGCGTTTTGGTAGGGGGGGCGGGACGCTATGCTTGACGGGTGAGTGAGCTGCTGCGATGGCAGGATGAGTTGGTGGCGGTAGGAGCCGACCTGTATTGAACGGTGCGCGAGGCGGCCGCGGAGGTGGCGTTGTTACGGGCGAGGGTGTGGCTGAGGCCGAAGGTGTGACTTGCAAAGATAGCTTCTTCGCTTTATCCTTGTCACCCTCACTCCAACTGGCCGCTCTCTCACCTAGGACACTTGCCATCTTCCACAACCCCCTTCGTCTAGGCGGTACTGCGGGTTTCTCACCATTCGAACCAACTACTATCGACGATGACACAATATTGGGCATCTCCTCCTCCCAGACTTTCTCGACGATGCCTGCGCGTACGAACGCCCACAGTATACATGTGGTGCGGAGGCGCGCGAGGCACCAGCCGTTGGTGCAAAGTGGGTAGATGGTGGAGGGTTGTGACTGAGAGTAGGACGATTGGGGATCTGGGTGAGGTGGTGAGGCGGAGGTGTTTGTTATTTGGGGTGTCAGTCGGAATATATGGATTTGAGGAAGAGTTGGCGAAAGTGAAATGGAGCGGGGCGGGGAGGGTGGTCGTGAGTTGTTCCATGGCATTGCGTTAGTTGTGGACTTCTTGAAGAGGGCAGTGCCCCACGATGCCATGGAGCCATTAGATAGCGGACGAGAGTGCTTGACTTCTGACGTTGAGAAGATAGGTGTCCCGCAAAGAGCACAGGTCAGGCCATTGTTGCCATTGTTAAGCCCAGGTATAGAGGTCGGTGTGGCAAATGACTCTTGCAAAAGAGCACCCGTCGACATAGGCTCAATTGTTAATTGGCCAGTATGGATGGCTGAAAGCACAGAACGACGGGACAACCAGTTTAACGATGGTGCGAGGTCCAAGCGAACGGTTGGTTCCCTGAAGGAAAGTGAAGAAGTCAGAATTATGTACACGGGAGGCGGTAGGTAGGCACTGACGAGTCTTCGGTCAATAGTCGCACAAGAAACTGGGAAGTAAGCAGCGTTGTCATCGACGGCGGATGTGGTGTTGATGAATGGACTGTACGAAGGTGGGCGACGAAAAGTAGGAATTCTTGGTATGGGGTGTGCGAGCTCATCAAGCGGATCGTGACGACAGCGCTGCTGCCGTTGGCACTGTTGCGCCGTTCCACCCATTTCCCTTTGCCCACGACGAACTGCATCTCTTCAAATTTCTGCTCCGCCTCCTCCTTGTCAGCCTGCAACGCCTGCATCTGTTGCTGCATGAGCTGGACGGCTTCCTCGGCTCCCTTGAAACCGCGCTCCGCGGCTTCGGCTTTACGCTCGCTGAGATGCTGCGCGTATCGTGCCTCTGCAACCATAGAATTCGCCTGGCCAAATAACGAGGCACTCAGGTCGTCCAAGTCCTTTTCTATGGCTGCACGGGCACTCTCTGCCTGCCCTCGTTGCGCAGCCTCCTCTGTAGCTTTTTCCATTAGGCGACTCAGTTCCGAGGTAACATGAGACTTTTCGACCAGCAGCCCTGTGTTGAGTGCAGACAAATGTTCTGTTCGCTCCAATTCTAGTTGTGATATTTTAATGTTTGATGTACGGAGGTTGGCTGAAGCGAGGTGGAGACTGTCTTCCAAGTCGGAGACCCGATCGTATGATGTCACGAGTTTGTTATTTAGTCCGGTGACTTGAGAGAATAGATCCTGGATTTGAGAACGCAACGATGATATCAACATCTCTTGGGCATCTGGGTCAGAAGCAGTACGGGACATAGTATGAGTACGTGAATCATAGCCGTTGACCTTGGGGTTGTCGTGCTTTGTGGAGGCTGCATCAGATGCCTCATTCTGATTTTTCTCGTCCTGCGTATCTTCAGCCATACAATCCGAAGGAAAGTCGAGGTGTGTTAGCCTGTGAATTGAAGACGACCTCAAGGGCGGACTCTGAAATTTCCCCATTTGACACATGCATGACATATTACATAAGTCATTGTGCAGCAGTGCCAGTGGTCACGGTATTCTATGACAATCCGTCATAGCAGATGTTCAGCTTGACATGCAACCTGGAGGCATCCCACTGATCACGAGCAAATGTGTGGGACTCGGCGTTTGTGGCCATCTGGCCGCCTATTACTTCTTGATATCGATATCTGTCCATGAACAGAAGATCTGCTAGGGCTCTTAGAGTACTTAGTTTGGTCTGCTAGATGTCTGACCATGCCGAGTCCTGTCCTGGACGTCATGACTCTGGCCGCTGCGATGAATGAAATGTATGTTTGACTCGAATTCATTGACTTTCAATCTGGCTGTTAATCTCGATGTGACAACTGGAAGAAGATCTCACCTACATAGAACACCACGTTTTGGCTTTTTCTCATTGACACGGGCAGCAAAATGACGACCAAGCTGATTTTATCGAGATGCGATCGAGAATTTCCATACTGGGCCCCCCTCCGGGCAATCACAATCCCTCCCTGGGCCTTGAGGCAGTCGTGAGGTGATATTAATGAGGGGTAAATATCCTACGGTCTCGAATAGGAAGATACAAACCGCAGGTCCTCAGGTTGAAAAAGACGCAATGACTGAGAGCCATCCCACATCTCCTACTTCTCAGATACAATCGAATCTCATTCCACCCTCAACGTATTCTCTCCACCACGATTATCACGATGAATGACAACCGCCGATCATCTGGAAGACTGTTCAAAAAAGATCCCGTATGCTATGACGGTTCGTCGTCGTTGCCTTAAATTTGCTGTATGGCTGTGCATACTCATCGATTCTCTAGAACAAGGATGGGAGATCCCTTGTACATCCATCATACCATCAACGGCAACATCGCCTGCTCCTTCTCTTGCGGTGTCGGGAACCCCAAAACCCGAATCGGAGCCTAAGCTTGAACTTGTCCCAATCTCTGCTGGCCATCAGTCCAAGTCCTCACGCAAAAAAGATGGCCGCATCCTGCGACCGAAGAATCCCTTCATCCATTTCCGCTCTAATTTCTACCTAGTGCAGCGGCGGATCAGCAACGACCTAGATCAGAACGAGATCAGCCGACAGGCAGGACGGGCCTGGAAACGGCTCAGCGAGGAGGAGCAGCGCCCATACCGGCTCCTCGCAGAAAATGAGAAGAGGGAACACCAGGCAAAGTATCCAGACTACGTATACACTCCTGGAAACAGGTCCAAGCCCAAGGTCCGTAGCGGAGGTATCAAGAAGAATCGCACCAAGCGAAAGTCTCACTCCCGGGTCGACTCGGAAGAGCTGAAATCCCTCCCCTCATCACCTTTTCCTACTCGTCTCCTTCCAGAGTCCGAACCCTCAAGCGCCTATACTCGAGAGGCGTCGCCTGTTCCTCAAACACAGTCGCAGGTCGTGGAGACTCCTGAGCCAAAGTTCGTCGCCGTCAAGTCGGAACGTCATTCTCCCGCAGACTTCAACCTCGGCTGGGAAGGTGCTCCGACGGAGAATATCCCTCCTCTCGAGCCGTTGGCTTTAAAAATCGAGAAGGTATGCATCTTCGCAGCTTAGTTTCTGGCCCGATTCTTATTGCGCATCACTCGTAGCCTTCGGGATTTGACTTGTCTCTGCGTCCTCCTAGTTACGATTACATCGACGCGCCTTTGGGTTTCAAGTCAACCGTCACACCAATGATGGAGATGGACGTGTTCTTACCCAATATGAACCCATCATCTCCCGAGTCCGACGCCGACATCGACTTTAAGTTGTTCGCCCAGTTTACTAAGCTGTCCATGCTCTCGCTCACAGCATCGCCACTCCAAGCAAAGTGGGAGTTCGAACAGCAGGCTATGTCTTTGCACAACGGCGATTACACATATATTGACTTCAGTTGCGCTCAAATGGCTGAGAACGAGGATAATGACATCCTCAGAAAATTTGCGATCGGTGGACAGCCTGTCGACGAGATGCCGTTGTCGCCAATCATCCCTTCATCGTCGATTACCAAAACTGAGGACTACGAGATGAGCCAATACGTCGACTTCGATTACAATGACTGACCCATTGCCGACCCGTATCCACATTTCCATTATTCTCACTTCATATGTGACACCAGCCTTTCTCACTCAGCTCCATCATCATGATCATGATATCCCCCACTGTACTTTCAACTCCACCGCATGGGCACTTTGTATATTACCATGACGCCTTGTATTTATCACCTGCATTGAACGCATCTTGTTTTCGGCCTATAAATGTGGGCGGAACACCATTCCAGACATCGACGACTGCCATTAAGTAGACTGCAGTGAAATGCTACCGAAGGTCTACTCGCGGCCATTTCGTGAATGCTTGAACTTGTAGCATAAGAGCTAGAGTGAGTTTAAGTTGATCGATTCGGCCGACTTCCAGTGTTTCAAGCTCAAGCTTAGCACCTTCTCACGCCGTACAGCTCAGGTACAGCTTCAGTCAAGGGATCAAACATTGACCAGAACCCATTCAACTTGTCTTCCGTGACTGCGAACCTTACTGCGGGAAGCTGTGGCGCTATCCCACGAACCATGCGAAGCAGTTGACATCCATAATAGCTGTGCTTCTCAGCTGAACTACAATACATCGAATGTCGTCCAGCTTCGTTGCTTCTGAGGCCGAGCTTGCCCTTGTGTCTAAGATTTTCGTTCGTGCAGGCAGTCAACTATCAGGAGTAGTCACAGGAGATGCTGCAGTTGAGATATTCGCAGCGAAAGTCGGTCTTCCGCCCGATGTCCTCAGCACAATCTGGGACTTGGCAGACGACAAGAAGACCGGCAATCTTTCAAGGAACGGGGTTGCGATCGCGGTTCGGCTTATGGGGTGGGCGCAGAAAGGTGCAAAAGTGACTCCTAATCTAGTCTATATATGTGCGAACTTGGGTAGTGGTGGTGCCCTTCACCGTTGGCTGACATTCTCTCATACAGCTGGACCATTACCAACAATCGAGGGAATATCTAACGTAGACCCCCAGATAAAGGATCACGCTGATCACCTCCCTCCGTTTACGCAAATCGACAAGGATAAGTTCCGGAGCTTGTTTCGTGCATGCGGACCAGTCAATGGTCTCCTTAGCGGTGAAATTAAAGATTTGTGTGTTGTATTGGGTGATCTAATATTGAGTTTAGGTGACAAGGCTCGAGATTGTTTCCTGAAATCTAGTCTTTCTCACCACGATCTTTGGCACATCTGGTACGTCTTCACGGGTTGGTTTCTCACTAATGAATAGTTGATGTGTGCTCTAGGAACCTTGTTGATACCCACAAACGAGGCGCTCTCGATGTATTCGAATTTGCTTTGGGAATGTATCTCATACAAGCGTCTGAATCTGGTAACCTGCCTTTAATTCTTACTGTTGCGCCCACCGAAATCCAAAAACAAATCGCTGAGGCCATGTCCAACGTAACTGCACCAGACTCTCGGGTAATGTCTTCGAAGAGTCTTCCACTGGGTTCGCAGTCCTTCCCCTCTCCTCGCAAAACATTGCCCCGGTTATACCGATCTGTAGCTGGGGACACCAGTCATACTTGGGACGTCACACCTGCAGAGAAGTTTGAAGCTGACCATGAATTCGACACCCTTGACCCGCAAAATTATGGCTTCATTGAAGGGGAGGTTGCTGCGAAGTACATGTTGAGGTTCCGATTGCAACCTGAAGCTTTCGCCCACATATGGTCGGTGAAAGCAATGTTCGAAAGTGGACATCTCTGATGCAAGTTTAGGGATCTTGCGGATCTCAACAATGACAACCGCATGACACGGGATGGTTTTGCTGTGGCCATTCACTTGATTCATCGGAAATTGTCGGGAGGTGACCTTCCCTTTGTTCTGCCAAGTTCTCTGATTCCTCCTTCTATGAGGACCAGTACCCCAGTCCCTCCCAAATCCTTGCAAGATGTCCCGCGCCGCCCACTTTCAGTGCCATTACTATCTGTGGATGCTAGCCAGAATCTACAATCATCCTTACGCCTACCTCGTTCGTCTATGGAACCCAGCAATCTTGCCTATCTAAACCCTGACGATGTACCTCCAGCATTGCCACCAAAGTCTGATCTATATCAAGAACTCATGGAGGAAAACTCTACATTGAAGTCAAGGATGGAGGCACTCTTGGCACAATGCGAACCCCAGGAAGATATTCAAACCCAGAATGACCACCTCGTTCGGGAGCATACCACTTTACTGGCGAAGATGCAGGAGATGGAACAACTTACCTCGCAATTACTGAACGAAAGGAATCTGGCTGCAACAGACCTGACGCAACAGGGTAGGCGGCTATCGCGTCACGTCGCAGACGCCGAACAAACCCAATCCCAGGTTGCTCAATTGAAGAGGCAACTAGGAATTTCCACTCAGGAGAATCACCATCTTACACTTCAAATTCGGGAAATGCAAGAGGCGGCCGGTTCATTTTCACTTCGAACAATGAGTGAACTTGAGGATTCTCGAAAACAGATAGAAGGTCTTGAGCAAGACAACGAACATCTTCGTAATCGGGCGCTAGAGATGGAACGGTCCTTCAGTCAATCGCAGACATCGCGTTCGAAAACAGACGTCCGTGAATTGCGGATCCTTATGGGAGATATTACACGCGAGAACGAAGACTTGAAGAAGCGTTTGCGAGACATGGAAAAGTCAACCACACATCTTCTGCTTTCTAATAGTGACCATGCTATGATGGACGGCCTGAAACGCGATAACCAGGGTCTCAAGTTACAAATCGTGGAGATGGAAGAATTGACGAGGCAGCTTCAATCGTCGAGTGAGGATAGTGAGCTACGACGAATGTTGGAGGATGTAACTCACGAAAATGAGGACTTGAAGGGACAATTACACGAGATGGAACTTGTAATTATCCAAAGTCAGTCTTCTACTCGCATCGAAGATCTCCGGGCAGAGATCGACAGGTTGAAGGCGGAGATACGCAGTCTGCAGGTGCAGATTGCAGCATCGTCCTTGGAAATGCAGGAAGATAACACTATTCCTCCACCCGCATATGATGACCCCCAATCCATGCCCGCGTAGGAAATGAGGGCCCTTCTTATTGGTGCCAATCGACACAGATCCTCGTGCTGGCACTGCTAGCTCTCCTTGACCTCCGCACTGGGTGACCACCTTCCTACGGCTGACCACATGAATATCCTAGCAACTATGGTCGGACATCACACGGAGGTTTCCGTTATGATTCATTCATGAAAGGTCGATCGCCTTCAACGCGGCTGCCACGTTGACAAGCGCAAGTCTTTTCTTGCCACCACTTCGTTCGAACTCTCCAAGCCCAATTCTGCGAGACCATGACGGCGTCGCAATTGTTGCATGTTCGTCTTTCGTTCTGTACAGTTGTAGGTATTTACCTAGTTTTGCTGCGAAGGTAACACCATCTGGGTTGGCATATATTTGCTTGGGCGGCTTTTTGGTAGCAGTGAGTCCCTGGCCCATCCGATTCTAGACTGTTTCTAGTGCAAGTGGCTGCATTCCGCCAAGGACCGAGACAGAGTCATCGTACAGTGGAACTTACCTTTCGCGGCTCTAGTTTTCTATCATCTCAGTTCCAGTGAAAGGGAAGGTGATCCTGCTTAATGTATTCACTCCGACGCATCTATTCACCTTTGTTTCATATGCTAAGCTGTACATCAACGAGGTGGGCCTAGGAACCGCTTTCGGCGTTCTTATGGGTCCTCACGTCGCCAATGCAATTGACCCCCGTTCATGGGGAACAAACACGAATGCCATTACGCTGGAAGTGATGCGCATCGTGCTCGCAACTAGCCTTTTTGCCATTGGGATTGAGCTGCCACAAGCCTACATGGCGACACATGCAAAGGGCCTCATTACGATGGTTGTTCTTACGATGGCCATTGGATGGGTTATCGTCGCTGGTAAGGATTTCTATCCCATGATAGATATCTCGTCTCACTCCTCAAGGCATTATTTATGGATTATTTCCCCCATTGACGTTCATTGCGTCCCTGGCGATTGCGGCCTGTTTGACTCCGACTGACCCAGTCATTTGTGCAACCATTCTTGGTAAAGTTCATTTCTAAGTCTTGACCTATCATATATATGTTCAAATTGATGACGTTACAGGCGGACAATATGCGAAGGATCACGTACCTGAGAAGTTGCGGAACATCTTGTCCGCCGAATCGGCCGCAAACGACGGAATGGCTTATCCCTTTCTGACGCTCTCTCTGTATCTCATCCTCGATTCATCATGGCGTTCCGCGATCAGAGATTGGATTCTGATCGGATGTCTGTGTAAGTTTGAATGTCTCCTTACACTGGTTGGTGTTCACGTTGCACTCATAGATCAAGTCATCCTTGGTGTCATCATAGGCGCTGTGCTAGGTATTGATTATTGCTATACTATTTTGGTCGTCTAATTGCCTTTTTTAGGTCATTTGTTTTCCCGTCTCATGAAATTTGCTTTCAAACGGGGGTTCATCGTCCGGGAAGCTTACATCACGCAATACATAGCCCTGGCCCCTTTTATCACAGGGATAGTGAGTACCCTTGGCAGCGACGATCTTCTAGCCGCTTTTGCAGCAGGTGTGCTGTCATTCATTTATGCGATGATAATCCTGACAATTTAAGACAGGCTGCGCTATCGCATGGAACGGCGACTTCAAAATACAAGTCGAAGGCGATGCGTTTTGGCCTGTCATCGACCTGGCACTTAATTCTGTCTGCTTTGTGTATATCGGTGCTTGGTTGCCATTCGAGGCTTTCGATAACCCTGCGCTTGGAATAACACCTTGGCGACTAGTTGTGCTTCTTTTGGCCATTCTTTTTCTGCGACGTATCCCCCCTCTGTTGATGTTGTATAAGTGGATACCGGAAATTGATACATGGCAAGATGCCCTGTTCTCGGGACACTTTGGTGATTTAATTAATCTCGCTGTTTCCTCGTAGCTTTGCTGATGATTTATAACAGGTCCAGTGAGTGATTGCCTCGGTCGTCCCGAAATGAAAAGTCTGATCACCAAGTACAGATGGGTGTTAGTGCTATTTTTGTATCTTCCCTAGCGTTACAGAGGTTGTCAAACCCACACGGCCCTCTTGAAAATGACGTGGAGCAATTGGCTGCAACATTGCAACCCATAGTCTCGTTTGTGGTTTTGGGATCTATCGTCATACGTAAGAAACGTAACAAGCTATCGGTGTTGATGCTGATATCTTTTGTACCAGACGGCCTGTCCCCTCCTTTCTTTTCACTCGTGAAACGGGTTCGTTCACAAACACTTCCACTGAACTACACGTGGAGCTCTTCTTCTGTGCGTAAAGTGCCAGATTGGGTCCTAGGGATGCCACAAGGGTCGTGCCCCAAGAGGGTCTCTGTGCCAGAAGCGATAATGGCTAGAGATGACCAAAATTGCGCAATTCAGTCGACATCTATGCGTCCTTCGGGATCATCGTGACAAGTTTTGAACCTACCGTGGCACTATCCGGAAATGTGCTCTTCCTTTTCTTTCTTGCCCTTCAAAGCCCATAATTAAGACCGATATTCATTTTGAGTTAGATATTTGTAAGTCGCTGAATTTCACGGATTTGAACGAAATGGAGGTGTTGAGTGTGTGGACTCTTGCAAGTAGATTCGAGACAACTTCGGGGAGTCATCAAGATCATGATGTCATGCATGCCTCAGTCTGGCAGTGGTGAGAAATTTATTTTCGATGACTCGAACAGCTTCGAATTTGAGCTAAAAGCAGAAAGCACTTGAATTGCAACTAGGGGAGCGTATACATGAAAGCAAACGATTGTGTCGACAAGTAGTAAGTAGTAATCGTATCGAGTATGTAGTAACAGAACGATTAATCTCGAGTCCGTGATGACTAGTGCGTATGTAATAGTATATGTACATGAATTCCTTTTCGTGGTATCGTACAATGTCTGCGGATTGGATATATATCGTGACAAGAGAATTGGTGAATGCGGTGATGATAGTACAATGCACAAATAAATAAATGCGAGCAGTAGAGCGGATATGCAAGAATCCGCCAGGTCAAATTTTAAAACGCGGGAAATCACGAGGCTCGTGAACGGATTCTTTTTTGAGTTTAGTTGTCGTTTCTTCTGAGGATGGTCATCAAACCTGGGACACCTTGGACTTGGTCCAAGGCGACAGGTTTGTGGGGGTCCGGTCGGGTGGAGCGAATGGCAGATGCGGAATAACTTATCTAAGACAGGAGCGATGATGAGCCGAAGCCGAATAAGAAGCGAACCGTGGTACATACTCTGACGCGGAAGGTCCCACAACCGTGTTTTGGACCGCATATCCTGCATGTCCACCTGAAACACATTCCGTCGTGAGATATCTACACATGGCAGTTATATGAACTGAGACTCACTGCTCGTCGACAAGAGCATTAGCACCCCACGACTCCGCGACCTCCACAACTGCAGTCCGCGTTACCCTCAATAACGTGGTGGCATTAACACCACCGATGCAGACAAAGGTATCAGTGCTTTTGAAAGGCCCCACTTTCGACGAGTCTGGTTCAGGAGTCACGTCAGGATGGGATTGCGAGGTGCCAGAACTTGACTCTATATGGTGGTCCTTGACTTGTCCTTGGGTATGACGCATCTTCAAAAAGATATTGGCCACGCCACTGATGCCCAATGGCTTCCGCGGAGAAGATGGGGTCGAGGGTGAAGCAGGGGGTGAGGGAGAGCGCGATGTTGCTTGAAATAACATTTTCTGGTGGTGAAGCTAGCGGGAAGGAGAGGAGTGGATAAGACTTTGAATGGGTTTAAATATAGGGTCCTGCCAGTCCCAAAGGTATCACCCCGAGGTAAGGTACGGTGCGGAGTTTATAACACTCTTGAAGTTTGCCCTTTAGATCTGATTGTCCGATCATTCACCAACAACTGACTCCAACTGGCGCCAACAACTTGCAACGTGGCTGCAGGCTAGGCAGCGACGTGGAGGGGGAGTTTAGTTCATTTCTGCAATGTATCTTAAGTTGAATAGTACTATGGCCTACTATGGAACCGGCACCCCCCCCCAATCGGCAGTCACAAAATGTCACATCATGC
>QLOK01015164.1:0-35366 GCA_003313805.1 Tricholoma flavovirens
AGCATGCCGACCTCTCCTCCGTTTACATCCATCGCGCCACTGCTACTATCAATCTCCTTGCATCCAAGTAGCGGCCTTCCTTCTTCTCTAAGATATCCTGCTTCATCCACATATAGCGGCGGACTGTTCGTAGTCATTTGGTCCACAAGATCTCCTCCAAGTTTGAACCACTCCAGCACAGGTTGCGTTGTCCACCGGTCTCCAACCTCTGGGCCAACTTGAAACCACCCCAGATGACCACCGCCGGCAGTTAGTTCCATGATAACCAGTCCATTACCTCCCCCATCCATAGGAACATGGCGTACTATTGGATCATCCGCAGCATTAATAGCCAAGAAAGGAACTCCGATATCCTTAACGACATGATGGCTCGACGCCCAACGGTAGTAATCGTGAGCCGTCGCAAACGGAAAAATAGGTGTGGACCCCCCGGCCACTCGAGTTAAAGTGTCGTCAAACTTCTCCAATGTGGGGTTCTGCAGAGCTAGCGTAAGAGATGCAGCTTTGGCTACCATATGCTCAGAGTCCGCGGTAAGCGACTGGGCGTGCCGCTTCACCAATCTGAGCAGGTTGCCCCCCATTCCTTTGGAATAAATATGTGTTCCAGTAAATGTACTCATCAGACTAGAAGTTCGACAGTTAGGAATATATTATACGGAGCCGGAGTTCAGTCATACATACCCATCGCTATTTTGTCTCAAGTCCCAGGGCTGTCAGTCCGTCATTTGATAGTGCAATCTGACAGAGAATGAAGTGCTTACGCAGCCGAGGGCACAGCCAGACACAAGTCTACTTTGATGGCCTTCTTCAGCAAGGTATCTGGTGAGGACGTTGGCACCAAGAGAAAAGCCCAGGCCTAAAAGAGGAGCCTTGGGGTATCGGTGGGCTATAAACATCAAGGCAGCCCGTAGATCATCTGTATAGCCAGCTGAGTATAACTGTGGTGTTGTGACTGGAACTCCTGCACCTGCCATCTGTCATTTAGGTGAGCACACAGTTGAACCAGGAAGACAAACATCCGCGGAAATTGACGACGACAGCTCGATAACCGAGACCACCTGCCTCAACCGGAGCACATGCTCTATACAATATCGCTCTCACATATGGTTCATGCGAGCCTAAGACCATATGTGAGATTAAGGATTTAAAAAAAGGTTGATTCATATGCCTCCACTTAAACCGTGTTGAACCACTACGATTGGTATATCGTCACTGAGATTGGACGAGTCTATTGGTGCAAAGTCTAAGCCACTGAAGAGGAATGAATGAAGAACGACCTAAACGATTGAAAACTGACATACAGGGTTCCTCCATCTCTAAGGCGAAGGTATTTTCTGTGGAGTACGGGTCCGTTTAGGACTCTTACGATTACCCGGAAACGCCACTTGCCTGTCGTACTGTAAGGAATCGCGCTTTGAAAAGTTACCAACCACTCCGTACAAGGTCTGTAGGTGTCCGCTTTGTGTCCAAGATGATCATTAGGCTACACGGGTGACCCTGGAAGGATGGCCACGTACTTAAACAGCCACCAGACAGGACGAAATTCAGTGAAGAGACTCTTGCATCTAGTTTCTACCAGCTCTCGCAATGATAAGTGCTCGACGTCATCTGAGTACTTGTTCTTCCTGACGGCAAGAAAAACAGGTTTGGAGGGGAAATGAATGAGGGGGGCCTTCTCTCTCGAACTCCTTAAGTTTGAAGCACTGATATAGCCGACGAGTAGGCTAAGGAGCGCTCCCATAGCCACCGACGCAGAGCAGACGCCCATTAGGCTCAAGCTAGTACCAAGCTCCCGTCTGGCGAGATCTCCCGGCCGGGGATTCGGTATTAGGAAGTGCCACGTGATATTACGTTGAGCCTCGACACTACGTCGACGACTCGACGACAACTTCAGCGCCAGATTCATGAAGGCTTAGATCTGCAATTCTGTTATATTTCGTGTTAAGCAGCTGTCGGCAGGCCTTTTGGTTGAGCTGCAGTATCATTTCACATAAGTATACGGCTGACAAATACTCATAAATATACCCAGCCGAGTCGCATTCATCCCGGAGGCGCAAAAGCTTCATATTCTGCCACTGTCTACTAGGATGCGAATCAAGTATTTTATTTGAGCTTCAACGATCTCGAGCAGATCCTTGGCTAGTTCAAATATGCTGCCTACGGTCGCGTGTTCCATATAATCAATAAATATAAATATCTTGTGATTCTTCACAGAATCTGGCGGACTTGAAAGACTTGGCAGCTTGTTATTGAACGTCATCGATTCCTTGTTCGTACCTATCGTTTTCACCCTACACCCATGTTCAAAAAATACCAATGTCGCGTAAGTTTTAACCGATCACTGGCATAAGGTGTAAATTAACTTGGAAGCACCCCCGACGCACTTATAGTATTTCGATTCTCGTGGCCGACCTCTGAACCCTCCTTGCAGCCAGGGTAATTCCTGTCGGTATGGAACTTTTTACCCCCTCTTAGAGGTCAGTTTCATTTTTCATTTGCCCAGTTTCGTCCACCCAGAGGACCTCAACTGGCCTGGCCTTAAGCCTGTCGATAAGCGCATTAGTTTTGTATCTTCCCCGCCGCGTGGAGCCATCGGCATCCGTGCTTGGGGGAAAACCAAGTTTTCGCCAAAGACCAGCCCGAGTTCCCCGGAATACTACCATGAGCGTCGCTCTGCTCCTTTGGTATCCCAGAATGACCTTTTTCAGCAGTGTAAAATCGAAGCTGCCGAGACTACACGAGAAAATCACGGCCAAACGGGCCGAAATTATGACGTTGATCAAGGCCAGAAAAGTACCAGATGTAGAGAGTATTACTCACGAAATGCCAGCAAGAGCTCCTCCAAACCACATAATACGCAAGGCTATCTCAGCGTCGAGCAACCCGGTGGTACACGGCTTGCCGAAAATGCTTCCAATTCATACCGATCGTGGAAGGTTGATCATCATCTTTTTACTCCACACCAGCGTTGACTAGTGCTCCTTCCAGATATCCACCAACAAGAACAGAGAATTAAACTTGCCTTCCATCGACGCAGAAAACCGTATCTCTCGAAGCTCTTCGCCAAGTTCCACAGGGAGATGTAACAAGAACGTATCTCCTTCCTCAGAGTTCAACTCTTTTATTCCCGCAGGTGGCATAACCCCTCAGGAAGTTGATCGCGCGAAAGAGCGCGCTAGTCGAGTTCTCGGCTTGTTTCGCGAGCTGTCGAGGCATGATATCCTTATTATACGAAGAATAACGGAAGTATAACCCCGTCTGTTCAGGTTATGTCACCAGGCGACACAAGATCTCGGAGATCAAGCCAAGGAAGAAAAAAAGCTGAAAGCATATACTGAGCTGGAATCCACGCTATCCAAAGTATCTGGAACCGCAGCAAAACCTATTATGCCCGCCCTAGCAGATATTCTTCTTAAGCACGCACAATGCAAGCAACGCGTGGACGATGATTTCAAATCCATGGCCAAAGTTTGGGCCGAAGCCTTTGAAACGTTCCTTGTCGAGATTTCGAATGCGCTAGATGAGAGATTAGAAGTCACGTTGAGGACAATCCGTCAAGAAGCAGAGAATCCGCTGGGCGCTAGCGGCTCGTCGAGGAGCTTGAAGAGACAGCGAAGCGAAAACTTCCGTTCGACACCTTCCGCAGCAGAGGGGTCAGAAAACAATGGGGTAAAAGAGAACGAAGGGAGCTTCTTTACAAGAGACGACTGTACAATGCGGGAACGAAAGCGCCGGAGATTCGACGCCGTTGGTCTCTCTTCATCTGAATCGGTACTGGCTACACAGACAAAACATGGGTCGCAGAGAGGTGTTCAATCGGATATCCAAAACATTTTCAGCCAGATGAAGATGAAGATTGACGAACAAGCTCTGTCCCTTCAAAAGTTGGCGAAAGAAAACAATAAGGTGGAGCTCTCTTTGTGGCTGAGCTTTGATATCTGACTATAAGTTAAACCGTGACAGCTTAAAGCCAGCCTTCATCAACAAGGGCCGAACGACGTGTCAAACACATCAGGGCATTCGTCGTCTTGCTTTTTGGCGTCGCAAGTTCCACGAGGAGGTTGTCCGGAAATGAGTTCACGTACAAAGATCGCGGGGAGTCCTGATGACATGCAAACCAACAGTGGTACTAGTAGATAATGAGCGAGTCGGGGGGAAGTGACTCGGGTTCTGGGTTGTCACGTGTTGTTGGAACGCGAAATACAAGTCGGTTTCGTACCTCGATGCAGCAATCCTAGTCATAGCAGTCACTGGCAGTCAAGCTAGCAGCCACCCTTAACCATCAAGCTCAACGTTCTCGACAATCAGCTACAAGTTAATAACAAGCTCATGCTTTCACTATACCAACCGCTTCCGTATATCACTCATGAATAACTACGTTCCGTCACCAGCTTCTTCCTTGGCCTCTGATACAGATGCATACAACACTGCTGATGCAAGAATATATTTTGGCCCTCTCTGTTCACCCGAAAAGAAATTCCACCCAATGGTCGAATGTTCTGACACCCTTCATCCGCCACACTCGCGTTCTCCTTTGCGTCGCTCTCCTCGACTTTCCACACCTTGTCATCCATCACATTCTCCTACCGTTACTGAATCGAGTTTGAAACGGCGAGGGGGTAATCGCGTGGATACGGACGAAGATAATGGAAGCAGTGAGGAGGTAGCCAATTCGTTGCGTCCAGAGACTCCGGAGTATGATAAATTTTTGCAAGATGGTGAGCTGATAGATACTCTGCACAGGCATCTTACCTTGTCAATTCCTCTGTAGAGCCTTCATCGGTTCTTGCTACCAGGATTATGAAAGCACACGACAATCCCTCTCCGCCACCTGGTTCTTCCAGGTCCAGCCTTGCTAACCCGGAGTATCGTCGCTCTGTCACGCCCTTTGATCCCCCTCCGCTGCCTTCCAACGATATTCAAGCTATTGACCAAGGACGGGACTCTCCATCCGTACAGCCTACTCCCATTACTACAGAATCGCGTGAAATACAACTAAGTCTTCTATCCTTTGACTCGCCATTGACTTCCCCAACTGTCACCCCTCCTACGGCCTCCCCCCCAGCATCTCCGTCTCATCTCCCAGTTGTCAATAGCCATCCTTCAGTGGATGACCTTTTGTCACTGTCTCCCGGCCCGGTGTATCCTTCTGCGTACAATAGCATGTCACGATCTACATCACCCTCCGCCTCAATGCCTGGTTTCGAACAGCTGATTGGGGAAAACCCAAGGGTCACATATGCAAGTACGTCAGAGAGCAAAGCCAGCGGCACCGGTAATGCTACAGTATCATTAGAGCAATTTTCAGCGGAATCTCCAAGGCTTCAGTCCCCACGTGTCCTCTTGATTGAAGCTCTGCAAGAAATGACAGCACGGGGAAGTACCATATATAACCAAGGAAAAGATCTATCGTCTGCCGACGACGCTGAGAATCTACCAGCCAAGTGGAAGGAAAACAGCCCATTTAAGGAAGATTATTCGTCGGACGACAATCCAAGTAGTCGTGATGGTAAGGTTGGACCTATCACAAAGCGGAGCACCAGAGATACTCCGTCAGTGGATCATGAATTAGGATCTTTATCCCCTGCTTCTACCAATTTACTTACTCGTCTACTTTCTTCGCCTCCGAAAATGGTATCAGGACCGGCGCTCGATATTACCCAAAGCAATGCTTCGGTCATAACCTCCATCGTCGAAGAAACTGATTCCCAGCCCCCAGAACAACATCCTTCGTTGCTTCCTCAGCTTCCCAAGACCCCCACGCCAGACCCTCCTACCCGTGCTACGAGTCCCGTGCGTTTCTCCAATCTCGCTCGATCTAGCGGGCCACAAACCCCAGCCAAAGGCAGAATGCACCCCGTTGCTCTCGGCGACCCACAGAGAACTCCTGCACGTAGGATACCCATCGAAGAAGCGATTGTACAGGGTCGTGTGTCTCCACATAAAGATGCCACTTTCCTCGGTAGAATACCCGTCTTCAAGATACCACCAACAGATAGTCCAGCGAGACGGGTAAATGCCGATCAGGTGATTGCACCACGGCCAGGACTTAGGTTCGGAAGCCCTACTCGAGGCAGTTCACCAGCGAAACATCGAACAGCAGACTCTAGAATTTCAGGCTACAAAAATAAGGACATGTACGCGATGAAAGACTTGAGTTCGAAAGCTCGAATAGCTGGATCTTCCTCTGCTTCCACAGGGTCGAAACCACGTCCGCTTCCATTTCCAATCGTAGCTTCTGGGGCAGGTCCTTCCCAATCAAATCTCGACCCGAAAACAATGGGTGACGCTGCGGACCTCAGGATGAGCAGTCCTATCAAATCTGATTCACCTCCCATGTCAAGTCCCGCAAAATCAAGCCTGAAGCAGACAACAAGCAAGATACCCAGGGGTATCAAACCATATTCCCGGCCCGCTGTACACACCGACAAATCGACATCCACAACCGTTAAACTAGCAAAAGCACGAGAGACGGTATGTTTAACACCGACACACCCGTTTCTTTGCCTTACATCGCCTTATTTCTAGCCGAAGTTAGTCAGGACATCAACGAGAAACGGAACCAGTTCTGATGACGTTATCAATTCAGAACCAACGTTGACGACGCTAGCAAAGCCTGCACCCCCTTCCGTGTTGAAGCGGAAGCGCGGTGTAGAGACAGCATCTGTCACCACTAAATCCCGTCCCGTCGTCGTACTACGGCAAGTTCCTAGAATTGCGCCATCTTCTGATGCTACCCAGGTCAATGTCGGACATCCCGTTCGCAGTACAAGTGTCAAGGAATCTGTTCAGCCAACCGTTCAGCCAATCCGGAGGGTCCCAATGGTTAAGCCCATCCGGCCGATACAGCAGAATTCTGATATCGATGCCCTTGAGACACCGAACGTCGAGGTGAAGAACGATACGACAACACCCAAGCCAGGAGACATCGCCGGCAAGCTGAGATCGCCCTCTCCTTCTGATGCGCCAGAGCAGTCCGTCTCCCTCATGACAGAGCCTCCCACCCGTCGCCGAACGACACGATTACGCAAATCTGCCCACCCTACCGCCGTTGCCGACGTCTTTGCCGATGCTGCTCCGCCACAACCTCGTCGGAGAGTAAATAAAGTTCAATCTTCTGGGGAAGGTGTATTTGCGGGCATGAGCGCTGTTGCTTTGAGAGCTCTCACATCGTCAAACACCCTTAAAAATCAGAGGTATATGGCCGCGAAGCTGGAGACTGAGGTTGTCAGGAAACCAGGCGCCAGACCAGAAAGCCCGGTAGTGAAGATCAAGCCAATATTGCAACGCCAGCGAGAGTCAAAAGGTAAAGAGCGTGGAGACCGGGCAGACCGGCGAGCAAGACGACTTGATAGAAGAATCGAAGAAGGTCAGAGCGACACCGACAGACAGAGCGATGTCGGCGACAGTAGCGCGGTCGACTTTGACAGTGATTGGGACGACCAGAGTAGTAGTCCCTTACGGAAGCGGCACAAGCGGGCACCTGGGGACCAAGAAGATTACGAAACTCCACTTAAGCCAAGAATTGGAAATGAAAATGAAGATGAAGATGAGGCTGCAGAGAAGAGACGGGTGAAATGGGATCGGGGATTATTCACTACCATCTACTTGGATGAGGTGACAGTGGGGACACGTCGACCTCCAAAGGAAAATATTGCTACTAAAGGGTGCCTCGCTGCAGCAGCCAAGGTATGCCTCCTTCAGGAGTCCCATCCGCGATTTATGTGCTAACGCAGCGTTCTTCCGAAGGCTGTCCCCTTAGACACGTTGGGAAATCTCCCAAATGCCAATTCCCCACTTACCAACCTTGTCGAGGAAAACATAGTGGTCAAGAAGTTCATCTACGACACCGATGTTGAACCTGTGCAGGAGGTTATTGTATTGAGGAGTGCCAAATTGCGGAGTAAGAAGGGGAAGGATTGATGGCCATATATGCCAAAGGATGTCGTTACAATTATCCATTGTCATCACTCCTGACAATGTACTAGTGAAATACTTGATATGAGATTACTACTATCACTTTGGACCACGATAATTGATTGTTGCTGTTGCTTGGTTAACAGGGAAGACAAGGACTTCCGCAATATTCACGTGAGGGGGACGGGCCGCCGCCCAGACGATTTCTTCAGCAATATCACCAGCGGTCACTGTGGGGACACGATTACCATCTGTTCCAATGATCACAAATAATGCGTACATGGCTGAAGGCCCTGATAAACCTTTGCTGCGGCGTCAGTGTTGCCCCGATAACGCACGATCGAGAATTCGGTTTCAACCATTCCTGAATATGAATATGACATCAGGCCTACGACAGGTATCAAAACAAGATCGAACCAGGTTGAATCTCGGTCACTCTGATAGGCGTATTCACTAGTTCACTTCTCAGAGATCCGGTGAAGGCATTGACAGCATGCTTCGTAGCGGTGTAGATGCTACCTCCAGCGTATGACTCGCGACCGGCGATAGACCCAAGATTGATTATGTGGCCTGCTTTCTTGGCTTTAAAGTCTGAGGAACATGAGTAGGCGTGTCGACTAATCTGGAGGTCGTGCCTACCTCTGACAAGTAACTGTGTCATCGAAATAAGTCCAAACACATTCGTTGCGAACATCCCTTCCATATCCGCGTCAGCAATGTCTCCCACATGCTCTACGCCGAGAACATATCCGGCATTGTTCACTGATATTCTCAATCAAAAAATGCGATTTACAGAAAGACCGCAAGTTACCAAGTACATCAACATCACGAAGCTCTGGCGGCACCTTTTCCCAGAGTCTAGCCACTTGAGCTTTGTCGGAAACGTCCAACTGAATGCTGGCAAATCTCCCTCCTTGGCTGAGACCTGATTCCTTGTGGGCAGCATAGCAGGCATCCGCAACAGACTTGAGAGCTTCTGCACGGCGAGCAACGAGAATAACATTGGCGCCTCCCTGGTCGAACTATCGGATAAGATATATTTAAAATTACAAGCTTTTGAGACTTACTCTGGCGAAGAGAACGGCAGTGGCCTTATGGATGGAATGATGAATGAGATCAAATGATTAGGCTAGAAAGTTCGATTCCTTACGGCTCCTATCCCACTGCTGGCCCCAGTAACAAGTATTGTCTGTCCAAGTAGGCGCGTGGCATTAAATAATGCCATGGTTTGGGCAGTAGGACACAGGGGGAAAAAATCAAGGTGTTGCAAGCTGATCGATAAGCTCCCGCCCCCCCATCGATCCCGAACCGTTATTTATCGCGGCGGCGGGAAGAAAAGACAATGCCGAAAAAAAATCAAAGCGGGCCGAGGATCCGGGCTCCCGTCCCCGTCATGGATAACTTGAGGTTGAAATCACAGCCCTGCGTGCACCCTCGATGGGGAGCTCTTATTACTTGGTTGGAAACACATGGTATGCAATCGCCACCACCAGTAGAACCCCGAGCAAGTTCTGGTCAGCCCAGCCATTTCTTTGTCTTATCTTCCTGCACCCAAGTCATTTCGTAGATCATGGCGCAGGTTATGGTTTGTATGCCTCGGAGACTATCCCACCTTCCATTGCCCTCTTCAGTATTCCAGCGACCGCAATGCTCAATATATCCACGCTCTCACATCAGTACCCACGTGCGACAACATTGACAGCTACTCAATTGATTTCTCTTCATCTTTGTCTACATCGTCCCGTCGACTCCCAAGATTCATCAGATCCTCTGTTTGGACCGTATATATCTACTTTGCCGAATAATTTCGATGCTCACCCTTTGACATGGTTCTGTTGTGACGAAGGGCGGGAGCCTGAAGCTCAGCTCCTTTCTTCACTACCGCCAAGTGTCATGGATGGTTTACACCGGCTTGCGGGTCGGTTTTATGCCGATTGGAAAACAATATGTAATTACTTGGTTGGTTCGCCCGGCTAGGGTCATGACGCCCTCTGACATTCTTCGAGCAAGAAAATCTATATCTTTTAAGTTCAAGGAGCAAGACGGATCAAGTTTGCCCTATGCTTGAAGATCACCTTTTAGACTTTCTTTGGGCATGGCTCAATGGTACGTGGCGGCTAGCAACAGGCATTGTTTAGTTGATGAGTAACGTTTTAGTGAACACCCGGTGTGTTTACCACCGCCTCAAGCCGTCTCGTTCTGATCCAGACAATATGTCACTTTGTCCCATTCTGGATTTTGCAAACCATACACCTTTGGCTCTACATATGTCACCCCTCACCCCGGATTCTTGGGGTTCAAGGGCCTTCTCCCCTGCAACTGTGGGGGATTATACCATAGTGGCCCCAACGGCAGTGGTTACCCAGCCTGGCACTGAATTATACTTGACATATGGTCCCCACTCCAACAAGACGTTGTTTGTTGAATATGGTTTTGTCAATCGGTCTTCAGAAATGAAACATGGAAAGTTCCAAGGAGAAGTTGACGTTCAATCCCTCATCGAGCATTTATTTGAAGAAAGGGACAGGTTGGGAGATTGGATGAAGCACTGTCTTATGGATGAAGGGTATTGGGGGTAAGAAGCGATTAACTCTCATCATTGACCTGTTTATAAATAGCCCTTCCAGGGACTGGACTTTGCACAGTTGGCCACCTCCCGCACATCCGTCATATCGCCTAATCACCGCGTTACGACTCTACCACCTTTTCCCAATGTCAGTGAGTGTTCTACCTCTCGATCTTGATAATGCAATCCAGCCTTGGCGAGATACGCTTCTCGGCAAACAAGAAACTATCTCGGAAGAGAATGAGAGTGCTTGGAAGGAAACCCTGCTTGCCATCTGTCGGAGTGTGGCAGATGATGCATCGATTGGGATCATAGATTGCAATGCTAAATCTTGGACGAAAGGAACTTGGGTAGATGTGATGAAAGAGAATATAGAGGCGTTGTGGAATGAGGAGCTATTGATCGCGACGGCGGTCTCGGAGAGCATTCATCAAGGGGTGGCGTTTTAGTTCTTTGCATAGCCGCTTTGTAATTATAATTCGAAGGCACTGGTCACGAGCGTCGACCCTGATCAAATTGACTTGGCATAAAGCTGTGCCATCAAATCTTCCCAACGACTAACTTCCAAGCTCTCTCACATCTTCGTGAGCCATGGCCGTTGAACCGTTGCTGGCCACGAGAGCACAACGTGCATTCATATTTACGAGTAAGTCCATCGACATGAACAAGTCCACCTCCAAAACTTACACGCGGTTCAAGTATCTCTTCGTTAGTCTCCTTTTTTTGACGTTTCCTGCACAAGTCATGAGCGTTGAATGGTGTTATAGAAGCAATCGTAGTGCTTGTAATGGTCGGAATTACCTTTCGGATGGTGAGGCCGCCCATATTACTGCTGTCATTGAACACAATTTTATGTGAATAGGTGGAAATGAAGGTCGATTTTCAGCAGCCAAGATATAAGGTAATTCCGCAACTATTTCCCAAAAATTTCCAGCTTGATTGAATGCGCAGACTTTACCGTGTTACCTTGCACTGTTTGCTCTTGCCGAGTTAGTTCCATCACAAGTTTCCACCTTGCTAGGGTTCTCATTTCCATGCCCCAGAATATTTGAACTCCTAATGGCGTTCGATGCCTTACGCTTGCGAAATATCATTCAATTAATCGGGATAACACGTGCGTACCCTTTGCATCGCTTGAGATGAATGCTGATCATTATTGGGGTAGTCTTTCACCTAGCCCTCATGGTGGCTGCTGCACTTCAGGTCCATCAAACGAAGACAGCACTGGTCACGCAACCTGACTGCGATGTACGGGACAGTTATATCGTAAGGACGTCGATGCTGGATCTGAATAGTGCTTTGAGTTCATGTTATAGAATTGTGGTGGACCTGGTACTCTCTGGAAGAAGGTCGAGCCTTTTCTGATTGTTGCCCCATCCGTTATTGCGGCAGCACTACTTGCCATGCTTTTTTATGTCAAACAACTCTATGCCGAATTTGGGTAGGTCTTCATCACTTCACTCCTAATTTGGCGCTCATTTGAACAGCTGGGCAATCTTTCACGTCGTCGGCGCTAATCCTAAGATGAAGAGTAAGGCGACTTCTTGTTTAGTGTGCGCATATGTTAACCTATTATAGCAATGTACCAATGGTACCAGATCATGATTTGCCTCTTGAAGTTTGACTTCTTTGCCTTCACCGGCGTGACAATGCAGGTAGTGTCTTGTTTATGACCTGTGTGGCGGCGCACCGCTTGATGCAGTGATGTTTGATAGCTCTTAATTGTCGTCTTGAAAAAGGACTCTGCCGAATTTGGGGTTACAGTCGCTGCTATCCCTGTAGTGCTCGTTCTTCTTATCCTATGTGGAGTTGCTGTTCAGCGAGAAATCAAATGGCAAGTCAGGTTTTCATGTTTGCTTTTCCTCATCTCACTTTGGTTAAGGTTAATGTCGATTTCCCTTGTAATGATGTTGGCTTCGTTAAGCTACTGTGAGTCGACTAGTTTCGTTGTAGTTCCACATCATCTCACCCATGGGATTCTTTGCGAACTTGATAGTTTGTAAGCCTGTCACTCCTCTCAATCCATCCTCTAAGGCTGAACCCTCATGCAGTGTATAAGCTTGTTCGATTCTATCAGCCTTCTTCACAGGCACAATATCTGACAACCCGTGCTACGCTGACGGTCTTCAGTAGGTTTTCATCCAGTCCTTCAAATTTCGTTGTAATTTAATACTCCATTGATAAGCCGTCGTCGCTTTCCTTTTGTTGTTTTGCACATTTACCGTTGGTCTCCGCTGCTTTTCTGACTTTGACCGGGGCCTGCAATCATCTAAAGTCAATGGTCAGTCCTATACACCCGTATCTATGAAACTGGATGTATTCAACGGTAATCAACTGCCACAGCTCTATCTACACATACCAAGTACTCAAACAACATCGATTCCGCAGGGAACATGACTCAGAAACAATCGACTTACGCAGGCGGCGTTCCGGTCGGTCAGAGAATTTCCATCGAATGAGCTTATGGAAGTCGTTGTGGGGAATAGAGCCAGCTGCCTCGTGCCTCGCGTTAAAATCGATGCGTTCTTGTGCGAGTGTACTATCTTATCGCTACATATATCTATTCCAAGGATACATTCATTATGAGTAGCCGTTTATTAACTTATGGACAGATCTATCACATAGGTACCTGTACTTAGAAGTAATGGAGGTAGTAAAACTGTGTGACATGTTGACACATAAGGTTTACCTTGAAAACCTGTGACTCTGTCAAGGGTGTCAACGTTTTCTGATGGTCCACAATAAATCCACATTGCCGGCTCGCTCTTGGTATTTAGCAGTCTTAGACCAAGTATATTTCCTGACATTTCATTTGTCGACTTGTACTGATAAGTCTAATCACAGATCAATGTAATCGTCATCATTTTGACGGCTGGCGCAATTCTGTTCACTCGTTCCTTAGGAATGATTTATTGTGCTTCTGGGGCTGTCATCTGTGCACTGAGCGTCAAACTGTTGAAAAATGCCATTCGGCAGCCACGCCCTCCCCACATGTTGCAGCAAAAGGTGTCATATGGGTTCGTGGTCGAAGTTCGAGTGATCCGCAGGTCACCTATGTTCTCACACCTTTTAAATAGGATGCCCAGCACTCACTCAGCCGTAACTGGCTACTACACGTGTTACATTTTCCTCTCTTGCTTATACCTTCAGATACATCAATTTATCCTTCTGGGTCCAGCAGAGTGGGGCGTGGTTTTTCTTACTGTAGTTCTGCCATTCACTACCTTGATTGCGCTTTCAAGAGTTTTGCTTGGCCATCATACTTGGCCTCAAGTAGCAGCAGGCGTTATGTACGGGATAGCATTTTCGCTTGGATGGTTCACAATGTGGTTGAAGGGCGCGAACTACACAGGACCTGCCAGTACAGCGTTCAACCGGTCAATGACACAAAAATAATAGAATCATTTCCATTCATTCCCACCACAACCTTTTTGAAATTGTTAGCACACAGCAAGATGTATCTAAGATAAAACATGAATCCTGCTGGTTTACTTGGAAAATTTACATTGATGTGTGGAAACGGCACACCAAAGACTTGAAATGTGTGTTTGCGACTCAATGACACAAAAGACTTAATCAGGCAATTTGTGATACAAACAATCACGTCACACTAAATATTGACATGTTAGATCCTGTATATTGAGCATTCTATGGTCAAATTCTGAATGAAAAGAACTGGGAAGTTAAAAGTAAACTACTGAAAGAAAAAATCCTGCTCATGCAGTGAACACTACTACAAATCACTGGCAAATTAAAATGGTTTTGGATGACCAAGATTGACTTCCTATTTTCGGAATGATCGAGTGAATCCGACTGAAAATCCTTGTAACAGACGCGTCTGTCACGTGTGCACTACTGTGACAGTGACAGGTCTTCATCATTTGAACATGGACCAAGACGACCCAATTACTCAGTTCTTTCCCGACCAAGAATCTGTCGATCTTTACGACGTCCTATCTCTAACTAGCAATGCCACACCGGAAAGCATCAGGAAAGCGTACCGCCGACTTGCTCTTATTTATCATCCAGACAAGCATAACATCGCTAATGATACCGCCAAGGCAGAAGCCTCCATGAAGTTTCAACAAATTGGTTTCGCGTATGCAGTTCTTAGCAACGAAGCGAGAAAGGCGCGATACGACAACACTGGAAGAACTGATGAAGGCTTTGAGCTGGCAGCAGGGGAAGACGGGTGGGAAGCGTATTTTGAGGAGATGTTCGAGCGCGTTACAAGGGGAAAGCTCGATGAGATGAAGAGGGAATATCAAGGTTAGTTGAATTTACGTGTCCCTAATCGCAGAATCGCGTTTAGAATTGCCTAGGTTCTTTGGAGGAGATTGATGATCTCAAAACGGCCTACATTAGTACCCAAGGTTCTATTGCCGAGATGATGACCCATATTCCTCATTCGACACAGGATGACGAGGCTCGGTTTGTTACTGCTGTTTCGGCCATGATAGCCAAAGGTGACCTACCTGGTTTACCCACATGGGAGTCCAGCACAAAGGATGAGAAAGCCAGATTAGTTAGGAAGAAGCAGGGAGAGAAGGAAGCAAAGGAGGCCGAAAAACTTGCTAAAGAACTTGGAGTTTGGGATGAATTTTATGGCAGCGGGAAAACGGGTCAGCGAAAGGGAAAGGGAAAAGGGAAAAGTGGAAAAGAGAAGAGGACGGAGCAAACCCAAGATACTGGCGAGCAAGGGGAGGAGGACGATCACTCCTCTTTGCAGGCGCTAATACTTAAGAAGCGGCAAAAGAATATGGAAGGATTTTTTGACAATCTCGCAGCCAAGTACGCAGATATAGAGTCGGGTGGTAAGTCACGAACCAAAGGGAAAAAACGAGCCAGGGAGGGCGTAGACATTGATTCGAAGAAAAGGCCCCGTTCTTCGCAGTCCATTTCAGAGATCAACGACGAGGAATTCGACGCTTTACAGAAGAAGTTGTTCGGTGACAAGGCGACGGTCCATACTGAACCAGCAGTACCTAAGCGAGGGGCAGGCAAAAAGACAAAATAATTCTGCATTGTTTATAAAGATCTGTACTTGACCTTGCCCAAGATTCATATGTAATTTAGATAATAGTGATGATTATTTATTCCCTATTGGAATCCGTTTCTGACGAACATCGGGACAAATATCGTGGTCACAAATAACGAATGGAATCAATGCCTAGGCTTCTTCGGGCATGGATGACAGCCACTAGTTCTTTGATGCTCTCTTCCAGGATGACAACATTATCTAGCAGCTGCGAGAGCGTCACATGGGTTGGTTTTCCAGAGGACTTGTCTTCGTCATCAACAAATTCGCGTTGGGGTTCTTCACTCCACCCTGAAAATACATCCTCCTCGTCGGCGGCCCATTTCTCTCGCTTCACAGGAGTCCATGAGGTCGCTGCTGGAATTGGTGCAACGAATGGCTCGACGACGATTGAGCCCGTGTCTTGATAGTGCTTTCCAAATGGTGCTGTGGTGTTATAATTCTTGTTTCCTTTTGATGGCGTCGAAGGTTCTGATGATGTCGTAACTTTGGTTTTCTTCGGCGTAAGGAATGAAACAAAGGACGATGGTGCTGAGGCTTTCGGTTTTGACTTCGGGGGTTTCGCAGAATCGAATGTGGTAACTGTGCTGGGTTCTTCCGTCAGGTCCAATGCGATCGTCAATGCATCTGTGAGATTTTCAGAGAACAGAAGGCCCTGTCGTCGTTCAAGAAGAAATTTGTCAAAATGATCGACAGCGAGTCGGTATCGCTCTAGCTGCGTAACAAGCCCATGGAATATGGCGTGGACAACAGGACGTGAGTTTTCGTCCGTGCTGGAAGCAGGGAGGAAATTCATATCACTAGCCAGCTTTGTTTCTATTCCAAAGTCTACCGATCGATCGTCACCATCATCATCTCCATAAGCTAGATCAAGTCTACACCCATACTCGCTGGGTTTAGCGCTGTCATTTGATACAAAAGTCAACCATCCCGCCAATGACCGATCAGGGTGTATAGCAAGAGTCGCCAACACACCAGTCAGCACAATGTTGAAATCTGGGGTGTTGGAAAAGAATTTCCTGAGAGACTCTAGAATGAGCGAGAGAGTAGGGTCGTTGACGTTTAATCTGTGCTTCAGTCGTCTTCTGAACTCCAAACCGTGTGTGTCGTTATCATCTAGTTCGTATGCCGACTGACTTTGGATGGAAGCAAGAGCATCACGAAGGTAATGACCGTACCCTGTACTGAAAGGGTCGCCATTGTGAGAAGGATCAATACGGGCAACAAGCGTCAGGTAGAGGCCCATCTCCCTTTCATGCGTAGAATAGGTTGTCTCCGGTTGTGCGAACTGGAAAGAGGAACTATGCGAACTGACGTCAGGAGGAACAACGTCGTTACCAATCCCTGGATATATGAAAGTATCATCCGCCTCCACAGAGTCCAAAGAATTTACGGTTAGGGGAGTAGCGCACATTATTGCAGGGTGAGGGAAGTTTGTAGCAGTGGGATCAGGAATGACAAGAAGAATACGGTCAGCAGTCAGCTGGGAGTGGTGAAGCAGCATGGATTGCAAAAGTTGAAGGGCAGAAGTCGCAGTAGGCTGTGAATGTGAGCGTAGATTTGACAATAAGAGATCTCTAAGTGTGAATCGACCCATCGACGTAAAGTATTCAGATTTTTTTCTTGATTCGGGGGCCTCCATTTCCAGGAGTACCATGGCACTACTCTTGCGTCTTCTTAATTTATTATTCCTGGCAACGCCAGGTTCGGTTTGAGAGGTGGCGTGGGTACCCAGTGTCAACATTGAAAATGGCCGTTGTCGAAGCCGAACTTCGTCATTATCCTCACTGACAAGAAAGTTGACCAGTAGGTCAGCAAGGGGCCCATTTTGGAGGGTCCGGACCATGATCTCGATGTACGACATGACCGCTACAGCACTTCCATCCGCATCCGAGCACTCCAAGATTGACGGATAGAGAACATTTTCAAGGAATATCCGGCGCACAGCATCGACAATGGATTGACCGATAGCTGTTCCAACCAGAGCGGAAGCATCCATGGAGTCATGGCTATTGTTCTTGCGGAGAACATCTTGAAGAAACTCCAGGAGTTTGAGAAAGTGGTCAAGACGGGCTTTAAATTCTGGGTTCGAGGCATCTTCAACACCCATCGCACGAGATTTCTCTTTAGCTAGCTCCTCTCTCTCCTTCTGATCTGATCCAGCGCCGCTACTTCCTAAAGTCATACCATTTCCAGCAGATGTCTCTAGTGAGGTATTCGAATAGAATGCCAACTTTGAAGGAAGGAGGGAGTAGACCGCGCCCAAACCCGCTCCAAGCACCTCCGAAAAATCGCCATCAAGTATGTATTCCGCCAAGGCAAGCGCTGCATCGTCGATGGGATCAGAAGGTGGTTGTTCAGATGTTTGCTTAGATTCTGAGCCGTGAGGTAGTTTCCCAGGTGACATGGCTACATCCATAAGGAAAAGTAAGCCTGCCCTAGCAAAGTCCCCGATATGACCTTCACGATGGACAAAGCGGAGCAGATAGTTGAAAAGAAGAAACTCGTATTCGGGTTTCTTTTCGGATGATGAAGGCGCGAAAGTGCCATCGGCTTGGTTGGCCGTCTCCAACACCGGAGCGGCGGCTATTGTTTCCTCCTCGTCTTCCAGCTCCTCCTCGTCTTCCAGTTCCTCCTCGTCCTCTGTGACAGAAAATAAGGGTTCGGCATGATACCAATGTTTATCGTGGAAGAATATCATGAGTAATTCACGATATGTTCGGATACGACTGCACAAGATACAAAGCAGATTTACCACTGCAAGCAGACGCAATGAAATAATGAGCCATGAGGGTGCAGAAGGAAGGTAAACTTACGATCTTCTTCGTACTCAGATGGCTGGCCATGAACCGCACTCCGGGCGGCTCCCATCACCTTTCGGCCATCTAGCTGTTCCTGCAAATCATCCCCTACGCAATTTCGGAGCAATCTCAAAATGGCTCTGTGGACTGCTGTGTGCACAAGAAATTGTTCATCGAGAAGCACAACCATGTTCTGCACAGTACGAAGGACTTCTGCTTGAACTCCAAAAGGTTGATCGGGTTCACTAATTCGAACCAGTGTTCCGAGGACATCTGTCAAAGATCTTTAGTCGGTTTGACTACAATAAGAAGTCTCCCCACCGTTTTTCAGAAGGTACTCAAGACAAGCACCGGTACCTCTACCAGTCTTGAGCTTCAGATGGCCAATCAAACCGATCCAATGACACGTACCCCTCCTCCGTTCTTGTGGATTCCCAAACTAAAGAATCCACAATTGATTGCAGGTGAGCTGGGACATCCGTAGACTTGATCCCCTTGACTAGTTGGCGCTCATCAGGATGTGTAAGAGTATCCTTATCCACGCTCAGGATGAAGGGTATTCATATAGATCGGAACCAGAACAGACCTTCACGATATCCCATGACTTGTGGAATTCTTGAGCATGGTCAGTAGGAGCCTTAGGCGATGGTTGGTTTGCCCTGAGGAACTTTGAAAAATAATCCATGCTGGTGAATAATTTGTTCTCATTGTCTCTTGGACATACGACACGTGATGTCTCGTCATTTCAAACTGTAAGTACTAGGGATGTAAAAAGGATTCAGTGCACTGCCGGTACTGTCACCACACTACTCGTAAACTGTTTCCATCAATTATATTTAATATATTGATACACGAAATGAAAGTGGTGTGCCGTGAACACAGCATCCAGGTAAGGTATAAGTCCGAGTATAACATCGAGGAAAAAATGTAGGCGTTAGATCGTCAGATACTCTTGCAAATCGAACAATCAAATGTGATACTATTCCGGAATATTGCGGCTAGGGGAGAAAAGTTAGCAGTCGCGAAACAGACCAAGGTTATGGACATACGCAGAGCGATCAACGCTACGAGTAGGGTGACCATGAAAATGTAAATGACCGTGTACTTGATAATCTACAAAGGAGTGCAAATGTATCAGTCAATACTCGAGGTACATAAATGCGTGTACGAACAATCCACCGTCGCTGCCTCTTTTGTTTCGTGGAGAATAGAGGGGCGCGAATTTGCTTGGATGGACGAAGCCAGACTAACATGGTGATTAGCAGGGATTCAGAAAGAAAAACCATACACGGTGACTCACAGAGCATTGTAGAGTGCAACTGGTTAGCAAATGGTATCAGGATAGGTGGCGTCAAAATTATTAGAAGAACGTGAGCGAGGAGGAAGTCAGACCCCCAGAGAGACATCTCGACAATTTTCACAATAAATTCACGAGCAGGTTGCGACATCGCAGATGTGCCCAACCCTCTTCCGTACCATTTCCCTGTCCACCATGCGCGGTTGGTTTCGTCATGCTTGTATTCTCGACTCAGGAATACGGCAATCAGGATTTTCTGAATAGCCCGTTGTATTGCGATGATGGAGATGATACCCAAGACTGCGTGGGACGCATCCCAAAGCTCGAGGAACCACTGTCCACACAGTCGTAAGCAATTTTCAAAAAATTCGAAAAAAGATGACTGCGACGCACAAAAAATTCGAAAAAGGCTACCAGACCAACTAAGCACAATGTATGTGCAAGGGTGGCCATCACCGACCCGAATTTCGTCCACGACTCCATCAAAGGTCCTAGGAACAGGGAAATGAAGAAAAGAGCCATAAGAATCGCGGCATTCCAAACGACAGGCCCAATCGCAATGATACAGATCCGAATGAGAGGGCTTGGATTCATAGTACCCTTCTTATCTGGGAAGGACTTGACGAACATATAGGCAATGGCGAACAGGATCGCAACGCATATCGGCCAGACAACTTCCGAGAAAATAACATTCCTCCAACTCGCTCGTGGGACATCGCCAGAAAGCTTCTCAGATGGATGTCCGAGTTTCTTCTTCTTGTACCCAGTAATCATCGTTCTCGAAAGCCGGCAATAGCCATACCAGCTGCTGGCTTTAGTACGCGAATTTCCACGGGACATCCACCGCAAGAACTCGCGATAGTCGATGATGAAATCAGCATACGAGAACTGATGGGGATTGAACAAGAAGGGCGCAATGCAGAGAGACAAGACAGAAAGCCAGAAATAGATCAGATGGGGAATCCATATGGCCATGGTGGCGTACAGCAGGATGAGCAGGTTCCTCATGCCCATGTAGATACTTGGGCCAGCGAACCGAGAGTAAAGAATACTGAATGATATGCGAGTGGTGGCAAAGCCACGCCCGGTGGCAATATACCGAGCACCACCAAATGTCAGGTTGCTGAGAATCGACTGTGAGTAGATCTGCGTGGAGAACACTTCGAAAACAGGCGATAATGATAGGAAATGCTTTCCCAGTCGGAGTAAGGCTTTTCCAGTGCCTCGTTCGACAAGTTCTGGCACAACGGAGTAAGACTCCCAGCCTAAACAAGGAGGAAGGTAGATGACATACCTTGTAAGAAGAGCGGTAAAAATGCTATGAAGAAAACCAAGAAAATAGAGATAATGCAGCGTCGGATCCAATCAAAGACAGGGATAAGGTTGTAGCAGCCTGGTTGTCCACCGATAACATTGCCTTGTGAGTCGACCTTGCAGATTGCGAGTTGTTTGTTCAGGGTGCCGATAAACAACACTACAGACACCGTTAGGACAAGCCCGAAAAATGACAGGCAGCAATCAGCTTACAAGTGACCATGAAGACTTGAATGGAATAGATAACTAAGATATTGTTCACGTGGAACCCGGGATGACCATAGTAGAAGGTGAGGAATCGGTCGATGGGTAATTGGGTGCCCAGATAATAGTACTCTCGACTAAGCATCTGTTCTCCCATACCCGTCCCAATCTTAGTCTGGAAGTTCAAAATCGTCCCAAAGCCAAGATCACGACCTTTGCCGCACTGATAATACTCCGAGTGCTTGATACGACCGCCCCGCCCAAACGCGTTCATACCCGCAAAAATATCCTCGTTTAGGTGCAATCCCTTTTGAGCCTTGGACACTCCTCCACGAGTAGTCATGAACGTTGCATTCAAGAAATCCGGATGACCGTAATGCAGCTTTCCCCCGATCCATGCAAGAGCACGCGCTGTCATGGTGCCGAACGTTTGTTCCTTGCCAGCGGCGATGTCGCCCAGCACACCAATATTTTCAGAAAAGATGTATTCCCGAGTGCCGACAATTGCCACAGGTGCACGAGCGAACTCCTTGTGTCCCCATTGGGCATAAGGGCTCTGGCTTGACGTTGAATACTCTTCGAATTCACCCAAAATGTTGCGGATCTTCAAACACTCCTCAAGGTAGTTGTCCTGATTGGCGTCGATGAGCTGCAGATACTCTCCTCGGTAAAACACGATGGCGTGGTTCTGGTTATCCGACTTTCCATCTCCAAGTATAGGATTGCCAGGCAATTCAATACGGAACTTGGGTTTCCGTTTCCCAGATTTCTCATCCAACTCAGAGTGTCCATCAATGAGAGTCGAAAACAACCGTGGTTCCCCGCCTTTTGGCCCAGGCTCCTCATCAAGGTACGCGATCTGCAAATCCGGGTACGCACGCAAGAGAAACTCTGCATTCTCCTGCTCCTCCTTGTTGAATTTCGAGAACCGTTGCATGGAGATGGTGAATTTGAACTTTCGGCGTGCCATGCGCTCCAATTCCCGTTCTAAACGATCGGTGCTTCCATAAGTTTGGACAATGTCCGGGTTTTCGACACGGTACAACAACTTGATGGCCTTGGAGTAATTCATCATACCAGAAACGGTGCGGTAGAGCGTCTGGGCACGTAAGGATGCCCAAATACGGGTACGGAGGGTGTATTCGGGTGAGGATGTCTTGAAACCGATGCAGTAGAATGGCAGGTCGTCCGTCTTCTTCTCATTCTGACTCGCAATTCCGTCCATGCCATCCATCTCCTCCGCCAAAATTTTGGTATCCTTGACAAAGTTATCCCACTCGACAGGATGTAGCTGCTTGAGATACTCGAGCAGTGTCACACGGGTGTTCTGGTCCTCTTCACGGATAATCTCGCGCAGACTCAGCAGGATCTTTTCAGAGTAATGGGGTACGAGAACAGTGAATGTGGGCATTGCATCAACAGGCAGTGCTTCAGGAAGAGCCGTAGTGAGGGAAGAAGCAAAGAAGGATATGCGACGTTCGGCTTCACCGCCTGCCGGGAAGAAATTGCCTTTGAAACCTGTGCCTTCTTGATTCGTGAAGAATGGAGGGGCACGAAGCACCCTGCGACCATCGGAACCGTCTACCTGGTGGTAAAGCAGACGTTGGACGTGATCTATGGAGAGAAGATGCTCCCGGTACATTGAGATGATGACAGCATTCCATATCTGGGAGACCAGGACCTATATCGCAACATGAGCATGGGGGGCACAAGATGAAATCGCTCCAAACTTGCCTTGGGCTTATATTTAATCTCCATTTCCCCTGTCGCCAGTAACTTAGCGTATATCCGCTTGGGAAGCCTTGTATATATATCCTTCCACGGCGTCCAGATTGACAATCCCAAAGAGAATGAGCGAGCGATACTGAATATAACGATCCAGATGATATACCACAAGTACGTGTCCAGGAAGAAAAGCACCAGATCCATGATATACATGATGGCGAGTGTGAAGGGAACATGGTTCGTGCACAACACGGATCCAAACAGCTTATCGTTACATCCCTGCACTTTAGTACGCGACATCACGGCGATGGGGCTGCTAAATGAGGATGTCAAGAAAAAGTATGACTCTGTAAACTTGCAGCCAAAGATAAGGAGCCATAGCGAGATGGAGGCTGTACGAGCGGAGCGACTAAGTATGGGATATGAAGCGGTGAAGGTCTGGGAGGCCATGTACTTCCGAGACTTGCCAGCAACACGATCTCCAAACATGCGGCCAGAAGGGATGATTCCAAATGCAATAGTAGCTACCACGGAGATGAAGAACTGGACTATTCCGAGGATGAGAGGAATTTGGGAATGGCCGGGTTGGCCATCGACGATGGAGATGTAGAATGTGGGGCCGGCTGTCAGAGCGAGGATAACCAATAAAAAGATCAAGCGAGTGGTAAGATGGGAGGCATTGTTCCAGGTGGTTGGGATATAGGAGAATTCGGCGAGGGTGGCAAGGATCATAATGAGAGTAGAGACCGCACCGCCGAGGGCAACAGCAGACCAAGTCATGGGAGCAGAGGGCGTGGGTTTATTACGCGGGGCATATATCTTAGGGGAGTTGAACGCCGTGTAAAAGTAAAAGACGGCTACGTGAAGAATCCAGACGCGGTTGAAGTTGACGAGGAGATGCGCAATGGTCCGTTTTTCAAAATAGGTTTTGAAAAAAACGCGATTCCATTCTATTTTGCTGAATTTCATGAAACGCTGGGCCGGTGGGACGTCGACCAAACGGGTCTAGGAGAGAGGTTATGAAAAAGAAATGGAAATGGTAGAGGACAACACACATTATCAGTAAGTACGATCTTGGCAAGACCTTCGGGATACCAGAAAAGCTGATTTACATCATCATAGCCGATGATCTGGTCATGGTCCCTTTCCCTTCTAACAAACTTGCCATCTTGAAGTTCATAACCTTGATCCCGAACAAACCTGTATAATGGTTTTATGACAGTAGCTAAATAAAGGCCCTCGGGGACGGGATCGATGCGATTTTGGCATTCCGGGCTTCGGTAATAATCATCTGCGCACTTGAAGATGAAGCACAAGCACTCTGGAACGAAACGAATATTTCCAGCTTCACCCCAGCAGAGAAGATACAAGGCAATTTGACGGAGTCGATCGTACTGACTCATGTTGTTCATTGCATTCCTCCAACGGTTGAGGGCACTGTCGAGTGACTTGGAGCCTTGAGTCTTTGGATTCTTGACGCTCTTGAGACGTTGCAAGCCTGGATTTTGAGACTGACCGACAGCATCGTCGAGGTTGAGCTGAGCAGCAAAGTACCACTTGCGGTAGTTGGCGTGCTGACCACCAATATAATCAGCATGAAGAGTGATAAGAGCTTGGTTTGGGGTCATGCGGGAAGCTCGAGAGTCGAGAAGATGCATGGTAAAGTCAAACTGAGTCCCATGGGAGGTAAGTATTAGTAATGAAACGATGGTGGGGGAACACACCATGTTGCGCATAGAGTCGCGTTGAAAACCAAACTTTTGAGTAAGGTCAAGGAAGATGTCCTCAATCTCTTCAGTAGACATGGGGATTTGGCGGTTTGAAGACCAAGCCGGGTATGGTTCGTAAGCGCCAGCGCCAGGATCAGCAAAGGGTGATATGCTAGGTATACTAGCATGAGAGTCAACCGAGGAGGTATAACGACGACCATAATCTGAATCGGGGGTAGCTAATGAAATGATGAGAGGAGATAGAGAGAGAGAGAGAGAGAGATGGAAGAAATACCATTTTGATGGTCGAAGAAAGGCTGACTTGTAGCGAGGTGAGTAGAGCTAGAATTTGGACTAGGATAGAGACTATCTGGAGGGTATTGTCTAGTGGGACTTGAAGGAGGACGAAAAGGATTGTGACGAGGGTCGGCCATGGAAGGTAAGTAAGAAGAAAAGACAGGCGTGGGAGCATCGCATGGTTGTTCCCTCGCTTTCGTCCATTTGTCTGCAGATCCTCGCTGACTTTCCAGACCAGCTCAGTCTCGGTTTCCGTCTTCAATATCGCAGTGAACTGATCCATCCCAGCGCTTTCCATCATCTTCATCCAAATTTATGGATCTCTCTCGTACAACTATACGACAATTTACCGCCTTGTCTTCGTTCTTACAACATTCCTCTCTACCACCCTCAGCTCCCCCTTCTCCAACGCGTCCATTCCACTGAGCTCTTCTCCCTCCTCACAATTCTCGACTTGCCCGCTTGTCCTGACCTCACTGATACTTCAATATCAAATATAAAATTTCTCCATTCCCTCGTTGCCTTTGATGCAAGTGCAACTACTCTCTCTTCTTACGCCCTCAAAGTTCTCGCTCGTACCCTAGTTTACACTCAATACGATACCACAAGACGTGGCCCTTGGGCTCTTCGTATTCTACGCCTTAGAAATTGTAAGAACATCGACAATGATGTTTATGACCATATTTCTCTCTTACCTCTCCTCTCCGTCGTAGGCGCGTCCTTCACTTCTCAATTCGCCTATTCACCTCACCCCTTCCATTCATAGACCTAAGGGGAACTCGCTGCACCCGTAATCCCTCCTCCATTTTTCGTCCATCGTCTACACCCAATTCTGTTTTATATCATCCCTCCCCCCTCTCCGCTGCATTGTCATTCCTTCAATCCATTTCCCCTTTACACTCTTCCCAGAACCCTTTCTCTCTTCATATCTCCACCCTACATCATCCCCCTCTCCCTCGTCGTCGTCAGTCTACCATCGCCCCTCAGAATTCCTTTGTCGTCATTCCATCTATGAATGCGCCATCGTCTAAGCTCATCACTGGTGATGCTGAAACTCTAACTATTCATCGACGTGTCTGCTCAAAGTGGCGGTTTGCAACATTTCCACCCGTCTGCCATCGGACAGTGCTCAAAACGCCAACTAATGCCACCCGTGACAGTACTACTACCTATCACAGTGTCGATTGTTTCTGCAGCGGTGCGTATGGCACACAAGTCCAAAAAGAAGAAGATGGCGAGGACGAATCCGAAGAAGTTTATGAAGGTGCTCCGGACTGTTCTTCTAAAGACGATTCCGAAGACCAATACCTTTCGGAATATGATTCCGACGGGTACTCTTCGTCATCACCGTCACTCGTCGACGCTAGCATGCCACAACGCATTACAGCTCCTAGATCTATATCCATCACAGATCAGCCACCGGTAGTCAATGCTCTAGAGACACTCTCAGCAACTTCGTCAATAAGAACTCAGCGGCCGTTGCCGAGTGACTTGTTACCCCAAGTGCCGCATTATAACTCTGTGTCAACTCCTGCTTCATTCTATTATCATGATGTGTACAAAGAACATTTATCATGTGGCGCCCGCCAGGCCTATTCTGCAGATGCTTACTACAAACGAGCTCGTCCCCAAATGAAACACCAACGCCATAAATACGACCAGTTCTTAATGCTCTATCGCGATCCGCCCACGTGGAACGTGCTGGAGACAGCGATCTCAAGCGTCGCCTCAAATATTGGAGTCAGTAGCAACATAATGGATCAGAAACCGACCGGGGAGGGTGTGAAAAAGAGAGATGCCAAAAAACAAGCAGCACTTGAGGCTCTACAGATTGCGGCCACGAGGAGGGTACCTATGCCAAGCCATGCAGACACCATCTCATATTTCCCCGCCCCCACACCATCAAAGAATCCATTTCGGAAACACGTCTCCCAGACTAAACAAAATGACAGACTTCGAGGACTTTCACATCAATCACATCTTCAAGATATTTCGAGCCAGGGTTCTGTCAAGCCGTTGAAACCGATCTCCGCCGTAAAAGTTCCATTACTCCCAGCTGGGCTTTGGCATCAACCTCCTTCATCCACGGCACCTATCTCGACCACAAAGCAGATGAAGATCCGACCTGAGATGAACGAGGTAGGCGCTTGTGGGTTTTCTGGCAACGTGTCTGCCACGGCCCCGGTCACCCTTGTGGCAGCTAAACTGAAGCCCCGAGAAAAAATCAATGTGGGTACTCTTAAACGATCAACCTCCATGGGGGATATGAAGCGTTCGAATAAAAAGAACCGGTTTTCGGATCGGGTGAATTTGGAAGATCATTCTGAGGTGAGAAGCTCGAAGGTTGATGCGGAGAGACAAAGACGATCATTTGACTGGTCGGGGTGGGCGGCACATGCGAAGTAGCAGCGCATTGTATATGTGTTGTCAGGTACATAACTTTCGGCGTTGCAGCTAGACTTATCGCAACGCGTTTAGTAGGATGGTTTGGCGGTCATGTGATGAATAACTTCAGTGGCGGGGATTGAAACCTGGCCGATCAATGATTAATGATTTCCGGCTAACCAATTCAGTCCGAGGCGATTCATCGTGGTTCCTAGTATCTTACAGCTTCTACCGTTCCAATTCCGACAACAAATGGTTCTTAGAAATACTCTCGCCTCGTATCTGCGTCCAGCAATGGCTCGGGAAGTGTCTCGTAGGTATAAAAGAACGCCCTCACGCCTAATGTCATCCACTCTACGCCCATTTACTTTTCACATTGGTGCCAGCTGGGCCGGAAAACCCGCTGATGGGACAAAATTACCCAAAGTGCCATTCCCTTCCGACAGTCTAGTTGGTGCTTGGAGGGATCATACGCTATCTCGTCTAAAAGCGGTACGGAGCCATGACGCCGGGGAGGATTTCTTCTACGTCCAAGAGGTAAGCATCTTTTCCCCAATAAAGCTTATACTATACTCAATAATTATATAATCTGGATTCGGAAACAAGATGCGGAATAAATCTGTAGGTGTCCGAATCCCACGTCGTGCTCGATTCGACCTTATTCCACTGTATTTTCCGGTATCGAGGGCGTGTCGTTTGGTGTTGCAGACGGGGTAGGCGGATGGGTGGATAGTGGTGTGGACCCTGCGCTGTTCTCGCAAGCACTCATGTATCATGCACATCGGTACTCCAGGAACGCTTGGGCGGGCGAGCCAGAAATTGACCCTACACTTGACTACGAGGAGCGAGAACAGATAGAAGGTTGGGAGATGACACCGTATGAGTGTCTGGACCTTGCTTATGGAGGCGTGTTGCGCGAGAAGTTCGTACAAGCTGGTGAATTTTGTCCAGTACCCTTTAGTGAATGTACTCATTACGGTCAAGGCTCAAGTACAGCTTGCCTTATCACCATGAATGCATCTTCTGGAGTACTACGGTCTGCAAAGTAAGTGTGTTTCCGATCACGCAGGCGTATTTGATATACCGTGTTGCGTAGTTTGGGAGACAGTGGGTTCGTGATCATCCGTTCTTCGACAGTACTTCACAAACAGCAACCCCAAACTCACTTCTTCAACTGTCCCAAGTTAGTACCTACTCATATGCACGGGTTTGCAGGTCCTCACAAATCAATACTTTAGACAACTAACCAAGTTACCCGTCAACTCACGCCGACGATTTCCTCGAGCATGTGTAGATTCTCCAAGCGAAGCAGAGACATTCAGACTGAAACTCCGCGATGGAGATGTTGTCATTGCATATGTATATTGTCCTTCTGTTTTCTCCCTGCTTTCCCTTACATATCAACTCCCAAGACAGATGGCCTCTCGGACAACGTCTTCTCTGCGGAAATAGTCACGATTTGTGCCCTGGTCGCCCGTCACGGGGGTTCTGAAGATCAGCAAGTCCAGGCGATTGCAGATCGTCTGGTGGATTATTCACGGCAGTGCATGGCAAGCAAGACCAGACTCAGCCCTTTCGAAAGTCAGCTTCATTTCTGTCAGTCTACGTCGCCTACTGAATACCTCTGTGAAACAGAAGAAGCAGCCAGGCAGGGTATGTTCTTCCGAGGAGGGGTACGTAGATATTCTGCATCTTTCGTTGAGTTAGACTAACTGTTTCATGTCAGAAACCTGACGAGTGTGTATATCTTTTACTCTTTTGTTGCTAAACATCATTGACGCTAATGTCATTAAGTGTTACAGTAGTCGTCGCGCTTGCTCGCGAAACATCATGACGTAGACATTCACTTATTGGGACACATTGGAATCAACTTCTATCTATAGACTGCACGCCTCATTTATTGTACACACGCTTATATCCAGACTACCATAGACCACAGTTTAAATCATCGATTTGTTGCTACTCACTTGTGCATCTTTCGCTCGACGAAACTTTGGATGACCCCAGTGGCAGTCAACGGATACTCTTTAAGCTGGACTTCGCCATCAACAATATGGGTGTTAGGTTGAACGAATATCTTCCTTGGCTGCAGAGAGATCATAGGCATCATACCAAGGCAATCCGCAATGGGCTCACCAGCTTCTTCCGTAAGACAGTGTTCCGAATCTCCCCTTCCCATCCGGGGATCGGCTGGGTCAATTTATTATAAAACTCTCTCGCACCTGCTCCGTCAGCTGTGCTTTTGAGGACCTGCAGCTCCACGAGTAGTTTGCCTATTACATCCTTGCCTTCACCCAGAACCTTGGCCCGATCAACCTAGCAGAAGGTATGTTACAACTCCTTGAAGGAGCAAAACAGCATACATACTCGGATATGGAGGTTAACTAACTGGCCATTAGCTTCCCTCACCTCCTCAAGCTTGGCAATGCCAGATTTGATAAGGTATTGAGTAATGCCCAGTCTGCAGCAGATAAGTTACATAGTAATTCGAGATTGCAAGATCTCCGTACCGAGCTTGCATATGGGCTTGGCCATGTTTCTTGGTAGCAGGGTCATAGAACTCCAGAGCTCGGAGACCGGCTCGAACCATGAGCAGATACGAGACGTATTGAATATCTTCCACGTCTTTCTTGTCGACATACTGCAAAAACATGATCATGACACATATGCAAGGACCGATGCTGAGAGCAATACTGACGCCGAAAATTTTAAGGATCCCAGGGTTACCGACAACTAGAACAAGGGGCTAAATCAAGGGAGTCCATATTTGACGTGATTCTTACGGTATATAGCCACAGTTTCTGCACGGCATTCCTCCATTGATGACGAGACTTCTCCAAGGACGGAACCTGGGGTCTGACCAGGCTTGTACCACGACGTACTAACAATGGTACCATGTCAGTTACTACGACGAATCAAATGCATGTAACTCTCACATTGGCTCCCCGGTGAGAGGATTAATGACCTATGGGCATTGGTGAGGAAGATCCCCAAAGTATAGTATGTACATGCCTTTATGGGATCAAAATTCAACTTCCCGTCAGAACCTTCCTCGAAGAGTTTACCTGTTCCATGACCTAGCAACTCATGATTTGCCACCTGTAACTCGAATGCTCGACTATCCCATGCGTTGTAGAGCGCGACATCATCAGGGTGAATAAATGTGACTTCCTCGTCTAAAGGGGAGAACATTTAGATGTTTCAGTCAGGACAACGGGGAAACGCACTTGGAGCTTTGGCCGCAAGTATGTTCTAATCAGTGCAGTCAGATGTAAGAGCAACTCCCAAGGACATAAGCAAGAAACGTACTGCGAGCGAGACATTCTTGAAACCAGTCGACTCCCTGACATCATAATAATTCTACGACACTTCATCATGGGCTCAGCAACAGCATCAGCTAGGAAGACCTACAGGGATCTAGTGAAGCATGAAAAGCGTTGGTCAGAAGAAAAGTTGGGCTAGTTCTGAGTGAAGCTCACATTAATACCAGCAGGGATACCTAGATATTATCATGTACAATGTTGGTGACATCGAGTGTGACAGAAATAACATATTACTTACCACCTGTAGCAAATGACACAATCTCAAGAGCAGTAAAGTCTGGCTTTCTAAAAACATCGACCTCAAAATCCTCGCCCCAAGGCAGGACTTTTATCAAATCGGGTGCTCTGTTGACGAGGACGTCATATTTTGCACTGAGTTGCTTATTGACAATCGCCGTAAAGCCTTCAGAAAAATAAATGTCAGTGTAACAATAATCCAATCAAGATGCAACACAACCCTCCCACTCCGCTCGACCACCATACGGATCAACATAGGTTTCGACAAACTTAGTGGCATACTCCTTCAGCAATGTTATCAGATTAAGTAAAATGTGGACCTACACCAATATATGATTCCACAACTGGTCCTACATCTTTCACCCAAAATTTCGATGCATCCTTGTGATCTTGGATGGACCCACTCATAAATCTGTCCTTGACATTCGAAATGCATTCAGGAGCGGGAATACCATGGCCCTTACGATTTGATATAGCCATCAATCATAGCTACCTGATTGTCGTTCGCAGCATATTTACGTGCCTATGCTGGAAAGTTAGGAAAGGTATGTCTGGAGGGGCACTTTCATACTTCCTTGAGTGCGTCAACTACCGCACTCAGCTCCTTGGAATAGTCACCGTATTGCACTCTCAGCTTGGCCTTTGTAGGTCCATCACCTACGTCATGCACTGCTTGGGATTGGGATTCCACGGATGCAACCAAAAGAGTGAAATCGCCTTCTGCATTTTTTACTACCCTGAAGATCACTAAAGTTTGTTTACTGTGAACTATCACGAGACCACTAACGTACCGGGTGTTCAGAACATCTATGCCCAACTTCTCTGCGGCTGCTTGAACCGCAGAAACTTCATCATCCGAAATAACTTCACCGAGGTAGTAATTCGAGACATGGCCTTCACGTCTTTTACCGATAAACAGGCTTTCTTCGGGAACCGAGGCATATATATGCTCTTTTAACTGTCCAGATGTAAGCTTCGTGCATTTTTGACAGATCCCGGACTGACATCTTTCCAAAGGGACAAAGCTTTCGCGGCATTGGCAGAGTGTGTCACAACGGCCTCGAACTTATCTGCTGAGACGCGAGGTATTATTTTCGTGAACCCGAAGGTTCTGTAATTGACGAGATTGCTCAATGTCTAGATCACACAAATCAAATCGATAGTTGAAGGCCATACATAATACTCTGCTTACCTGAGTAGCGAACTGCATCAAGTCCTCCCATTCGTTATCAGAGAGGCCGGCATGTTGTTGCAAAGATGGCAGGTCAGCGAGACTTTCGGCATTGGTGCTGAAGGTCAAGATTAGAAGCTGGTAAAGATCTGGAGCCTGCGGCGTCCACTGTTCTAGAAGCAATGTCACGGATGGCTTGACAGTAATGATAGGCAAATTAAACCTTGTATAATTCTAGCTCCCGCCCACGAAGCCTGGGACAGATAATGTGCGTATTTCTTCTCCTGCGAACTGGGCAAAAGGCAACAAACGGGTTACCATCGGTGTTTTTCAGAACAGGTATGCATAAATCGAGACCTCAATTGCCCAAAAGATTTTCCGATATCCAATCCGCAAATGGGGGCTGCACGATCAGCAAAGAATCGTTCTGCATTGACCATCACACTGGAATCTGGCATGATGGCGGTGGTGGACTTGGTTGATGGACTCAACTTCAAGGGCGATTACTACAGTTCGATCAGTTCCCGCCGTGCCTGAGGATTTTAGAGCTCCGAAATAATTGTGAGTTTCTCGTGAATGGTAAGAAATGTTTCCCTCACCCTGACCAAACTCTTAGCTTTTTTTGCATGGGTTATCTATGATATTCTTGTAGCTTGTATACAAAAAAATGAGGTATATGAGGTTTTCTGAGCCCAGCAAGTAAAAACACTTCTCGGCAATTCTTGCTTAGCAATCGTCTAGGATGCGGATCGACTTAGAATACTAGGGCACATTGTTCCGTGCTGAATTCAGCCTTCTCTGGCAGCCCACTGTCATGCGCCAGTGGATACCCTGTTCCCGACCACCATGCCCTTGCCAGAAAAGACGACTGTGCTTATTATCGGCGCTGGCCCGAGCGGGCTTTCCACCGCCGTCTCTCTCGTACACCATGGCTTTCGTGACCTTGTTATTGTAGAGGAAAAGTCTACCAGAGGAGCAGCTTCGCGTGCTATGACCATTCACGCGTCAACCCTCGAGGTACCCATATTGTGTTCTGCTGCTATTACAAGTCTCTTAACTACACATAGGCACTTGATTCCATAGGATGCGCGGAGTCGCTAATCCAACTCGGAATCAAAGGCCAAGGGATGGTGCTTTCCAACAGGTCGAAGGCAGTGCTCGGTGTCGACTTTGCTTGCCTTGCGCCTTATACCCGCTTTCCATTTGTCTTGTTGCTATCTCAGACCGTGACTGAGGAGGTCCTTGAAACTCACTTGCAAGCGGCGGCTATCGAGGTTGTGAAAGCTGAGAGGGCTTCGGGTCTTCGAGTCAATGATGATGGAGATTTGGAGGTATCGTTTGATTCCGGAAAGGTGATTAAAACGAAGTATGTTGTTGGAGCTGATGGAGCAAGATCCTCGGTGAGTCATGGTGATGTTGGGTTCTCGTTCTAGACTTACGATGATTCTAAGATCCGTCAAATGGCTGGCATCGGGTTTTCCGACCCAGACGGTGATCCAACGGACGAGCGCTTGCAGCAAATGGTTCTTGCAGATGTCTCCTTTTCATCTGACAGCCCAGCTCTGTCAGCAGATAAGGTCATGGGTACTGCTTCCACTGCAGGCCTTTTCCTCGCTGTACCTCTTCCGAAACCCGATGAAACCTCAAAACCTGTTTACAGAATCGGGTTCAACGTTCCGGTAGAATCCGGGCCTCCACCCTCAGATCCTTCCACCTCGTATCTTCAGCAGTTCCTGAACGAGCAAGGCCCTATACATTTATCTTCTGACCCAACTGTGAATCCAAAGCCCGTGCAGATTTCGACGACCATCTGGGCCACTCGCTTCAGGACACATGCTGCTATTGCGGACCATTTCTTGTTTCGTATAGGTGGAGCTGATCAGAGATCTTCAGTGCTGCTCGTTGGGGATGCAGCTCACATCCATTCCCCTGCAGGAGGACTTGGAATGAATCTTGGTATTCGAGACGCAATTACCCTTGGTTCTGCCCTTGCTACTCATATGGATTCGCCCAATGACTCTTTCAATGATAAAGCTACAATTCTGGAAGAATATGCGTCAACTCGAAGAAGCCGGGCACTTTCGACAATCAGGCTGACTAAACGTATTATGGCAATTGTCGGTGTGCTGACTAGTTCGACTCAGTTTTTTGGGCTTCACTGGTTATTTGGCTTGATCGCAAGAGTTCCATTCATACAGAGAACCATGGCATGGAACCTCAGCGGGCTAGGCAATAGGTAAACTGGATGCACTCTATATCCAGTCTATCATAGCGTTAGTTGTACCAAGTCCTCATGTAAATTACCTGAGACTCCTTATACTATTACCCACTGTATGCACCCGGCTTGGATAGTTCACCAGTCCAAAAGAAGTGACCGAATCCGCTGCTATATGTTGAGGTTTCGACGAGGGGTGCACATGCGTTCATGGTTCAGCTTGGGTCGCTAATTGTTTGAGGCGCGCGTAATTGCCCCAGAATACAGCCCAATCAGATTCCAAGGTCCCTTCTGCAGCCCTTTTCATGTCGAAACGACCAGTAGACACCCCAGCCCAACCGACAGCACGCTCATAACAATGTAGTGCAGAAATTGTTTGGCCCTGCATTTCGTTCAGAACACCTATCAAGTTCCAGGCCTCTGCTGCAGTGCGACGGGAATCTCGAAGGAGCCCATGGGCCACCTTTTTCATGCAATGTGAAGAAATGAATACTGGAGAAATTGGGATTTCGTGTTCGGGGGTGTCACTGTGGCTGCCAGTGAGCGCATGTGCAACTCGCTCAGCTGATTCTGCAGCAGACTGCAGCCATTGAATGGACAAATTCGCAGGCTTGTGTTGTGCGTGAAGGACTTCCGCCAGATGCGTAGACAATAGCGAGGACCGTTGCAGGAGATATAAAGCATGGAGGGATTGGTGTGGCAAGGCGTATGTAAGGCCCGGGGACTCCGGAAGATGGATGGAGTGGAGCATTTTAAGCCCGGCTTCCTCAATAGACTGTGCTTGTTTCAGTTGCCCTGAAATTGCATAGCAAGCTGAGAGTGATACGAGGGCTGCAGACAACAAACGTTGGGCGGACGGGGATGAAGGTATGGATTTAGGCACTGCAGGGTGAGTATCTATCGAGTCAACGGTTTCATTTTGGATCAGATTGATGGCTCTAGACCACCAAGTAAGCGCGTCATCTGTTTTACCAAGTCTAGAACAAAGATCTCCAAGTTTTAGGGCAGTGCGAGCAGCATCAGGTCCTTTCCCAGACAAACTAGCCCATACGCGCTCGTACTGAGCCTTGGATTCTGGTAGAAATTCCTGGCCCAGTCGCTCCAGAACAGCGGCACGGCGGACAGTAAGATCTGTAATTGTCGATGGATATAACTTGGAGGCCCTCT
>QLOK01015165.1:190-20934 GCA_003313805.1 Tricholoma flavovirens
CTGTATCGACTGCAGTTTCCACTTCGGCTCTGCTTTTCCATGTCCATCAACAAATCTCAAGGGCAGTCAGTATTGCATGCGGGATTGGATTGCAGGAGTCCAGTGTTTACACATGGCCAATTCTATGTGGCAGTATCACAAGTTTGGTCTGTGCACAACATCAAAGCTATTTTGCCAAGCACAAGTGAGGTGGCTCAAACCAAAAATATTGTATATAATGAAGTCCTGATTGATTGATGTATATAATGACTTAATGTATATAGGCATGTAGAATTATAAAAAATGTATATAGAACTGCATACACATATATATAACGACTCAACAGTGAACAAAGTGTGCCGAAGGCACATTACCAAACTTGTCATGATAAATACACTTCTAACTTATAACATTACTTAAGCAGGAGTCGATTCCTCGTCCTCACCACTATTCACTATGTAGCGGCCATTTTCAAGTCGTACATCAAGTGATATACCGCTTGATATCAGTCCAGATCTCCACAACGGTGTCAGTCCCAACCACGCTCCGAATTTTGCGAACCATGTCCGCTTCCCTTTCTTCCCTTTGCCTGGAGGATCTTGTAGAAGACCTTCCCATCGGTAAGCTGGTCTGGGCGGAATCCAAGAAACGTCGTGGTCCGTTCCACCTCCCGTGCCCAATGTGGACGGTCGGCCCTGTGTCTCAGCATCCACCTGGTCCATCTCTAGTTCTGTTGGACCATCTCCGATATGAAACATGATGGCCTTGGATCCCATGAGTTCAACCTCAGCTTCAGGAGAAATGCTTACCCGACTCGATGCACGAAAAGCGGCGTCGTTAAGCCGTATATATATTTTATTCAAGAATCCGGAGGTAAAGAAGGCAGTCGATAGGGAATTTTTAGAATAAAGACCTCTTTGTGCGAGGAAACTCTCCAGGGAGGCACGAAGGAGGGGAGTATAGGCGATGGAGGTAGGATAATGGGGATTAAAATCTGAAGCATGCCTTTCCAGAGCCGCAACTGTGTCGTAATTCCGCCTCCATATGTCATCCTAGGCAAGGACATGTTATTGAACAGCGAAATTAGAAGTTATTAATCTCACCCAAAATATATACCACCAAGTAGCAGCCTCTGACAGCGAGACGTGAGCAAGTCTCTTGTAGGTAGTCTCAAATACAGTCTCATTATCCACCATTAGCCGACGGACCCGGGGATCATGTTCAGCCTGAATGGAGCTTTCGGCAAGGCCAGCTGGGGATCGAGGTCGGTCATAGACGTCAGATAAAAATTTGTAAGAGAGAACATGGCGTTTCCGATGACACTCTTGTCGGCAATGGCTTCGATAGCTGGAGAGGGTTTCTTCGACAAAACGGAGCTTTTCAGAGATCAGAGCTTTATTAGTTTTTAAGAACCGTGCAAGAGAGGCCGTCAGATCGTGATCATCGTTTAACCCAATGGCGTCTCCAGGCAATGTAATCTCTTTAGTATAACAGAGCTCCACGTTAAAGCCACTGCCAAGCTGTACGCCTTGCCATACTAGGTGTCCTCGACGCTGGATACGCAGAATGCAAGAGCTGTAATGAACCGACATCTTCGCGCTATAGCGTTTTTTTGGCCACCACCAACTTGAATGATCGCCGATTGGCTGCCGAAGGCGGTGAGCAGCCTAGCTGGCCAGGGATATGTCACAAATGAATGCTTACTGTAACATGTTCATATGGCCATAAAACCTGTTGACCATCAAGCGCTCGAAGCGACAACCGCACTTGGCGCCATCGCTGAATCTCCCAGTCATTATTCTGGGATACATAAGCCTCGAGATCTGCTATACTTTTAAGTACAGCAAGGGGTCCACAGTCATATTGTATGACCTTGGTCCTTTGAGTGCGAGCTAGTTCAAACAGACGAGATTTCTCACAAGAGTAGGGGGAAACGGAATCCACCATGCGTTCCCAAAAAAGTTCGAACCATCCGAGACGGAACCCGCATCTGGATTCTTCCAATAACAATCAGGCCCCACGAAATGATCCAAAATTTGATCTTCCAAGCGCTCGAACGCTGCATTGTCTCCGTCCGATACTAGTTCAGCGGCTCTGTTGTATTCTGGAGTCCCAACGTCGCTCAAGATCTACATAGATATGCATAAAGAAATTCCAGACTGAGGAACACGTATGCATACCTTCAAGTTTTCAACATGTCTCTCGCCAGGGGTTCCGCGAAAGTCTAACAAATATGGCGGAAATCCAGAGTCACGCGCTTGTGCAAACAGCATTCTATGTCCCGCCGGAATCGCGCACTCGGGACTAGTGAGTAATAACGTTGCGATGGATTCCTGCCATATGCGTCGCTTCGTGTGGGGTGAGGAAGCAGTAATGTCCAACCTAATAAACAACGTAAGTTTCAACCTTGCGATTACTGTATGTCCACATTACCGAGGGGAAAAAACATCGATGCCTTAGAGGAAGAACTTGAGCCAGACATATGAGATATATGAGAGTAATTGCACCCACTAAAATCAATGCGCCGAGTAAGTCCTATGTCAAGGTAAGTGGGTTATTTCGAATGGTTACGCGAAGGTGATCCTCACGTTTAACAAGACGTTGCATGATGCCCCAGTCAATGACCGTAAAATCTGAAACAACCCGGATGAAGCTCACCGTAACAAAACGTCATATGCGTATACATACAAATGGTGAAACTATATGTTATTCCATAGATGCTAAAGATCTATATCAGCCAGGAAAAACAAATCCGCAAATAACGGGACATACACGTAAAGAACATAAGTGTTCAGGATATCTTTGTTGGGTATGTCGAACGCGACCGCAAGGGCAACAGAAGCCGTGATAACATAGTTCAATCTTGATACCCATTCACTTGCATTGTTAACCGGGTCAAGGAAAGGTGCTAGTATACACTGCGCCAGAAAGAAACCAATCATGGAAACTAGGAGAAGTACTTGTCGTACGATAGGAAGGCGGGAAGAAGGAAGAGAACGGAAAAGGCAGTTGTCTTTATCGATGACAGCGACGACGACGAGAGTACTCAGTTTGGCACCAAGGTATGTCGACTCGTAAGTACCCCAATTACGGCGAAAACCTTCAAACCGTCTCAAATCGTGAAGGAAGATACACAGCTGCCAACATACCATTGTAAAGAAATGAGAAAGGATTGTGGTCACGATCAAGAAGACGGCGGTACTCCTGGTCCATCTCAAGGTCATTGCGCGAGCGGCCAAGTTCCGAATATCTGTCTACTTTTGGAACCGACCTCTTGATAATGTTGCGTAACGCAGTAGGAAACCAAATGGTAAGCTTGAAAAGTGGTCAAGATGATTTGAGGATACAAGCATGGCATATCTCACAAATAATATAACCACCACAGACATAACAACAACGATAGGCGCATAATTAACTTGGTTTTTCTTCATGGTTGTTGTCCAGCAGAAGTCTAATGGGCTGCGGTATTCACTTTCTGGGCCCAAGGGGGGCACAACTGGCGGAAAGAATGTTGTTCCATTATACGGATTGGGAACCACCCACAAATCTTGAGACCAGACAAGGACATGGACCGCCATTGTGGTGAGGGGAAGATATATAATGGTCAACAGAAATGTGACGATAATGAGACTCCACTGCCTCCTATTCAAGTCTGGCATGTGTAGGCCCTCGTTAGTACTGTAACGATCATAGTGACAAGTTGAACGATAAAAATGGTAAAGAAGGCCCGCTGCAACGGCCATAAAAATTACAAGGAAAATAAGAGGCTGAGCAACAGTGGGGGAAAAATTAAGCGCCAAGACGTTGGGTCTAAGCATAGATAATTCAGAAGGTTAGAACAGCAAGAATGACGCGACTGACATTGTTCCAAGGAATAGTTTTCGCCACTGATTCTGGACATCTCGGCCGCCAACTGGCACTGTAAGGACTGAATACGGATAGACAACATCATGAGCAATCACTTACCCAGAGTGCTCAATATCAAGGCGAAGATCTGCACAGTATTGGAAAGGCCTTGCATGCTGTAAAATGATGCGAGAACACTCGATCCCTGCAGAAGCACAGAAGTATGAGTATGTCAACTTCACACCAACACGAACATACCATAACACCCAAAACTATATTCACTGCAGATCCAAGAACGTTATTTCGATTCCTCCATGCAGGGATTTTCGTCCCGTTGGTCTCCAAATCTTCGAGTGACAGACCAAGCTTGGTAAGATGACCCATGGGGGGAAATGGCGCTTTTGAGTCGACATTTGGGGAAAATCTAGGTGGGGGAAACGAGGAGAGGTATTTATCCAACTTGGGCAGATGTAGCGGCGCGGCATTACGAGCAAACAGAACGGTCGCAGGGACAGGCACATGTTTTCGAAAACCAGGTCGCTGAACCCGAGTTCCAGAAGCTGCTTCTGGTCGGATGCTAGAAACAGGAAAGCGTTTTAGCAATATCGAGGATTCGTCACCAAAGTCAGGCGAATGGTAAAGTCCAGCCCCCCATTGGACGCTGTGAGATGGAAGCCCACCATTACGATGACGGCCGCCAACCGTATCGTAGGTTATGTCTATGTTGGGCTTAGTGTTGTGACTCGGAGAAGAGTTAAGTGTCGGTTCAGCTCGATTTGACTCGGATATCGCAGGTGAAAGGGAATTCTTGGTTGTAACCTTGTCTTGTCGGTTTCTAGCATCAATGAATCGTGCAGGAGAACTACTATTTGAAGTGTGCGATCGTGCTGTATCATTGACGTCGCTATTCTTCCGCATGTCGTGAGATGAACCAAGAGCGTTTAAGATCCCCAAGCCCTGCCAATTGTGCACATACTATGTTGAGCCCCGAAAGTGCTACTATATGAGGCTAACTCTCTGTATGAGGCTAATAACTCAAGACAACGCGGCACAACGACAGAACTATCAAAACAAGAATGCAAATAAAAGATCTATCTTCCAAAACGCATTTCTGCCGCTGCGAAGTCATCTAGAGCATGCCTGAAGCTTAACTCGTCCAGCGATGCAATCTCCGACGACGCGTTATGCGTGGTTAACCATCTTAGCATGGGAGGACATGCATTATGGCTGCAATTTCACATACCATCAGATTGTTGATATCTTACAATCGAAATGGCTACTTACTATATTTCTGTCAATCTAATATGCCAAGGCGGAAAACCATGAAGTTCCATCGGAATGTGTGGGGAGTGAGGGGAATGCAGAATTAAAAAATCTGGTGGTGAAAGGCTGCTGTCGGCTACAACGGGTTTAGAGGCTTCTCTTTAGAAGGCCCACAAATCGCACCTTCCAAAGAAGAGTTCAATGCATCAACAGATAGTTTGAAGCCATCGATTCTGGCATGTTTAGCTGTTCTCCTCGATTTTCGATGTGGCCGAGAGGCAAACAAACAAGCTACGGTTGCTATGGCCTGTTTTGACGATCTCCGTGAGGCAAGACACAGGGTCAGGGACGTCTGTGGAACAACGTCGCGGTCTGCCACACAGAAGAAAAGTTAGACACGATAGGGTATACATCTGTTCAGCACGTACGCAATGAACAAGAATTATCGTCGCTCTCGCGAGAGAGTAGTGCAGGTTTTCCCGAAATATATATTGATTCCGTATTCATGCTAAAGTTCAAACCATCGATACCTTGGGGAGAATGAGGTCGTGATTCTGAGTAGTCGGATGGCGGTGGAGTCGGAGGGTAATCGATTTCAGGTTCGCTGGAGTCGTGCTCCGAATAATCGTTTAAGAATACTTCACGAATGCGATGTACCTGCTCTATGAGTCTGCCTGACGAAATATGACTTTCTTTCAGATAGGAAATTTAAAGCAGTGGTCCATACCATGTTCCTCATAGATGGTGAGCTTTCGAGTTCCAATAATGCGACACCAGCCAACCACATTGACTATTGCGCTTATGAGTGATTTTTCGATGTCTTCACTTGAAGCATTTGAGTTTATCACAAAAACGACAGCGAGGTGCTTCGGGATGCGTCTGCGTATAGACTCGAGTGCTTGAGGCGACGTGCCAATAAATTGTTTCCAACTAAAACAAATGAATAACGCAAGGGAGTAAAAGATATGAAGTGCCTGTAGAAAGAATGTTGAAAGGAGAGTCATTGCAGTTAGTACTAAACGTAGTATAGGAACTACACGTGATCGTTGAACACGCATCATGAGTCCCACATCCGAGTCAGCATTTTCACACCTCTGGCAAGGGAGGATTTGTGAGGCAAAAATATTGACGTGAAATTGACAATATCAATAACCGCATTTTATTGTGTATTGAATTTGGTTGCGAGGCAAATCCCAGTAACATATTTTGCAGTTATTGATATTGTCAATTTCACATTAATTTTTTTGCCTCACGAATTCCCCCCTGCCAGAGGTGTCGGCTTTGGAGAATATTGGTGGCTCTTTGAAGCACACAACTATCAATTTGGTCAGTTTCTCCTGATATAGTAGAGGTATTGTAAAGTATATTACATGGATACAATTCCACAAGTTGCAGCATTTAGTAACTGAGAAAAAAGGCATATGTGAACATGTGGGAGAAAAAGGTTCGATTCAACTCGCTACTCAAGTAGTGGCAATTTACCAGGTCAGTACACAACTCTGTTGGCTACGGGGTGCAGCTTTCTCTTGACGTACGAAGTACGGCCTATGAGGCTAGGACTCCTTCCACCACAAACGACGAGCAGACATCGAAGCTCAGGCTGATGTTTAAATAACAACTCGTCTGCAGCTCTGCTCGGTACAGCAGATCAATACTGCCATGTCATCAACCATTCTACAGATGCACATTGGAGATCATGGGCAGAAGGCAAGGTGTATGGAGAACTAGAAGAGATAATGATTTATATCGTTCGTCGATGATCATTAACTGACAGTCCATCCCGCATGCCAGGCGTCGGCTTTGTTCTGCATATTCGGGCTAAGAGCACACACTGGCATCTGCGATGTAAAATTGTACTGAAAATATACCTGTAGACCTATTGGTCGAAAGGACTACGTAAGGCTGGAATGTAATGGTGTATTAGGATTAGAGAAGCGAGTAAATCAAAAAAAAAAAATGGAAGTCGTACGGTAGATATATGACATGATTAGACGTCAGCGAGCCAGCGACCTCCTGGAGGGTGAACCATACAAGAGGAGAGCTAGTGGTAGTTACATATATATCCAGGGCAGAGTGAGCAGATCAAGCAGTGTGACGGTCGCAGTCACACTGCTTGCACCTCAGGTCCACGAAGTCGGTCTTCTTTAAATTATATCTTATAGGGACTGATTCATCGCGCAGTGGAAGATCCTTCGACGGGCTCCGATTCTGATTACTCCAGGTGGGTTGGGGTCTATCTTCTGTAAGACGCTGACGGAGCAAATCTCTAATCAGCTCGGTACGCTGCCGTTGATCCCACAGAACTACTCAAAGCTCAGTGAAAGACTACTTTCTGCTCAGTGGATATCATGGTTCTTGTCTTCCAAGGGCAATGAATACTTTTGCGAAGTTGACGAGGACTTTATTCTCGACCGATTCAACTTAACGGGTCTAAATAACGAGGTCACGAATTACCCCCAAGCGCTGGATCTAATAACCGATAACCTCGGTGAGTCCCCATGGCCTTGCATCGTCGTTTATTACCAAGCCGTAGCACAACAGATGACGAAATTCAAGATGAGATGCGAGGTTCCCTCGACGTTCAAGCACGACTTCTCTATGGTCTCATCCATGCACGATGGATCGTCACAGCTCGGGGTCTACAGAAAATGGTGCGTCTAAACCTTCCTCTCCTGCCTTCAGCCTTCGCCCTTACCATCCTATCAGCTAGAAAAATACAAACGTGCGGACTTTGGTCGTTGTCCTCGCGTCCTCTGCTCCCTCCAGCCCCTCCTACCCGTCGGGCTTACCGATGTCCCTTACGAAAAGTCTGTCAAGCTCTACTGTGGTCGTTGTGAGGACCTCTACTCGCCCAAATCCTCGCGGCATGGCTCCATCGACGGCGCATACTTCGGCACGACTTTTCCGCACCTCCTGTTCCTCGTCTACCCGAACCTGATACCTCCGAAAAGTGGGCCCGTGGACATGGGTGTCGTGTCTGGGGGCAGGGAGGTAGATGGGAGGAGCAGAAGAAAAATAAGGGAGGAGGAGATCACGACTGCCGAGGGTGCGGGCGAGTCAATCAGTACCGCAAGTGCGGCGCTTAAGGCGGAAAGGTACAGACCCAGGATATATGGGTTCCAGCTTAATGAGACTGCGAAGTTGCAGCGATGGCAGGAGGCCGTGAGAGATCGGTACGTTCTATTTGGCTCTCGCTTGTTTCATATGTTAAACCAATCTTAGGCAGGTAGCACGACTGGAAGCATTGGAAGAGCGGACATGATGCGGACTTCTGAGCTACCTAACAGCCTTTAGCTATAGTGGTCTATCTTCGTGTTTGAACCGAGCTTGCATGATTGTGATAACATATCCTCCCAAAGTTCATGATACGATGCATGTGTTTTACGATCACAAGCTTCTAATAGCTGCCAGTGGTGAAAATGAAAATCGAAAATTCTCGTGAAACAGTTCAAAAAAAGGTTTACAAATAGATAATACTAATAGGCACTGCCACAAGTCCTCGTTCACGCGGTCATCATCTTGCCACCCATCTACCATGTCTCGTCTTCCTATTGAATCAATCAGGGGCAGCTTCGATCGGTATCAAGTACTTGCAGACGTCCAGTTTCAGTATGGCACCGCTGGTTTCAGGACTGAGTAAGCTGCCCTGATGATTTTAATCGTCACGATGCCAATCATTGTGCGTCATCAGGGAAAAGAAATTAGACTCTATACTCTTCCGAGTGGGGATTCTTGCTGCCCTTCGGAGTAGGAAGTTAGACGGTAAATATGTTGGCGTAATGGTCACAGCATCACACAACCCTGAAAAAGTGCGTGTATTATGATATCATTAAATGCGGGGTCTCACAGATCTTGGTGGGAAAGGACAATGGTGTCAAAATTGTCGATAGTCGGGGTGAAATGTTGGAAGCATCTTGGGAAGCTTACGCAACAACTCTTGCAAACGCGCCGAACGCGGAAGAATTTATTAAATCACTCCAGATAATTGTGGGTACAGCAAAAATCGAGCTGTCCAAATCCTCGCGAGTGATATATGCAAGAGACACGCGATGCTCTGGGTCACGTCTCGTTTCCGCTCTCGAAGACGGCCTTCGAGTCATGAACACCATACAACGGAACATTGGTATCACAACGACCCCCATTCTCCACTACACGGTTCATGCCATCAACTTCAAGAACACTCCAGAAAACTATGATTTTGAGAAAGAATACTTTGAAAAGCTCAGTAGTGCTTTCAAAACACTCGTCGTATGTCTTGTCATCTGGCATCAAAATGTGCATCGACAAATGCTCCATTTAGTCTGGTAGACCCAGCATAGAAGACTTGCTCGTTGATTGTGCCAATGGAGTTGGTGCAATAGCAGCCTCTGAGCTTCAAAAGCATCTAGCTGGTAGTTTGCAGCTGATCCTCGAAAATGAAGATCATCGAACTCCTGGCAAGTTGAATAATGATTGCGGTGCAGATTATGTCAAAACCATGCAGAAACTTCCCGCTTCATTGGATAATGTTCTTGTACCAGGACAACGCGGCTGTAGCCTCGATGGTGATGCTGATCGTTTAATCTATTACTATCTAGACCATCGTCGTCAATTTCGTATGCTAGATGGTGATAAGATTGCCGCTCTCATCGCAGCCTTTATTGGCGAGCTGGTCAAGTCAGCAGGCCTTGAAAGCGAAGTCAAAGTTGGTGTAGTGCAAACTGCCTATGCTAATGGCGCATCGACTAAATATCTGGCTGAGGTTTGCTACACACGCTACAAGTTCGACCATTTTCATCTGAAGCCCATTGCAGCGTTTGCCAGTAAAATGTGTGTCAACTGGAGTGAAGCACCTTCATCATGCGGCAGAACACTACAATATTGGAGTCTATTTTGAAGCAAATGGACACGGAACCGTGTTATTTTCGCAACCAACGCAGGATAAATTCGCTCAGCATCAGCCATCTACGCCAGCGCAAAAGACCGCACTGGATCATCTCAAGAATTTGACCCAGCTGGTGAACCAGACAGTCGGGGACGCCCTCTCTGATATGCTCCTCGTCGAAGTCGTTCTCGCACACAAGTCGTACACTGCTGCGGAGTGGGACTCCTTGTATGTCGATTTGCCGAACCGACTCGTCAAGGTCGTTGTAGGAGACAGAAATGCTTTTAGGACTGAAAATGCAGAGCGTCGCTTGGTGAGTCCGCCTGGACTACAGTCAAAGATCGATGAGCTCGTCCGGCGATATGAAGGTGGCCGTTCGTTTGTGAGACCTAGCGGGACAGAAGATGTAGTGAGAGTTTATGCTGAGGCAGTGAAGAAACCTGAAGCTGACGGTGAGTTATTACATCCTTGCACTTTCGGGTTGGTAACTAGTATAAAAGATCTTGCATTCCGAGTTGCAGGCTTAGTATATGACGAAGCTGGCGGTGATCCTGGAAAACGTCCCAAGGAATTTAACTTCTAATAACAGCTTATGTAACACATCGAATTACGACTCGGATATCTTCCGCACCTACTACTTGCTATCTGTGCAATGTGTCGTTTCGTCATTTACAAGGGGACTTCGCCGGTTCAGTTATCTCATGTTGGTATTTGAGAATAATGTGCTTGTCATCATTTTAAATCGGATTACTAGCTTTTGACAAGGCCTTGCCATTCAATCATTAATCAAGCATTCGACTCTAGACTTCGGCTTGATCGAAGAAGACCGATGAATGGAGATGGCTTTGGTGTGGGTAGGTTATTGAATAGGACTGCCTCCAATACGGCTTCCCTTAGAAATTCTATAGGATGGTATGACTCCGTGTTTGACGAGGAATTAGGCAATCAACCCTGCATCTTCACCTCCGTAACCCCAGTGAGTGCCATTGTCGGAGGGTTTTGGTCCACTACACATTCATTCTTTACCAGGCTTGGAATAATGTAAACTTGACGCGATTGGCAGAGAAAATCAAATCCCCTCTGGTGTTGTATGGCTACGATTGCCTGATGTCGATGTTAGCCCTTGACTGTCACGCAGTGGTCATGTTCGCGCCACGACGGCAGGGTCCTTATCTCTGGATAATTGTCACCCGTTTGTACACGGAAAGCTGATGGTTTGATTTTCGTTCCTCATAACTTTGTAGGGTCTGACTTATAAAACAGTTCATGCACAACGGAGGCATTGCTGACTTCCAGCGGATCAAGCGGAAGTTACAGCGTGGCCTTTCTGATGTCGCCTTCAACATGGTCAACGGAAACACAGGTAAATTTTATTTTGCAGGACATCTCTTGACTGCTAATCTCCCATCAGACTCCGAATGGGCATTTGCGTTATTTCTATCCAAGGTGAGTGACCAGCACCTCACCACCATATCCACCAGCAAAATGCTGTGCAGCTTCAAAATCCGGATGCGAAATCATTCACGTCCGAGATTCTACGCAAAGCGATGCTCGAGACCATTGCAGATCTGAACTCGATGACTGACACAGCTGGCATAACCGAGGTACGTGCCAGCACATGTGCTGTGACATGTCGGCCTTCAATGTGCAGTAGCCAAGTTTAATGAACTTCTGCGTAACGGATGGAGAGAGCGTAGTTGTCACAAGATACATATCCTCCAAGAAGCACGAGGCAGCCTCGCTCGTAAGCGGTTGTCTTTGGCATGCATCTTGCTTGGTTATCTTATTCTATTTCAGTGGTTCTCCTCAGGCACAACATTTAGTGAATATGCTGAAGGAGGGCACTACAAGATGTCGAAAGCTGACAAACGAGAAAACATCATTATGGTAGATCATACGGTCTCTATTTCCACATTTCTAACGCACTATCCTTCAGATTGCCAGTGAGCCATTGACATTTGAGCGAGGTACAACTTGAACTCTTCTCCCACATGATCCTTGAATGACTGATAGTTCTTTTCTGAGCAGCAGACTGGATGGAAATAAAAACAAACCACATGGTGGTGATCACGCCGAAAATGAATCTACTTCAAATTCCCATTATCGACCAATACTACGTGCCCCCGTCAGATCCCAATGCATTTGCAAGGGCGCCAGAATTCGCACAGGAGAAAGGGTTACTCAATCCTCGCAAGAATATATCTGCTGTCGATGCTGTGGTGCGACGACTCGAACAGTCTGCAGTCATTTGAGTCGGCTAGATAAGAGGTTGCGTTGTTTACATCGTAGTGTACCCAGTTCCCTCAGGCTCAACATAGACCGTGACACGGTGATGCGATATACCTGGCAGCAAAGTCTCCTTAGAAGGCGCGCTCAGTTTAGAAATACTTCCAACTTTGCCCCTGTGGTCCTTCGACCGTACCAAGAGCATTGCATCGAGGCCTGTGCCCACGCTCTTCATTCAGGAGCGTCACGCATAGGTGTTTCATTACCCACCGGATCTGGGAAGACGACAGTGTTTATTTCTTTGTTATCACGCATATCTTCTCCCATATCCAACCCCGCTGCTCAGCGCTCTCTCATTATCGTCAACAGCATCGAGCTTGCTAGACAATCTGCCGTACAGGTTGTCAAGCTCTTTCCGACCTGGTCTGTGGAGATTGAACAGGGTTCTAAGCACAAAGCCTCAGGAAACGCAGATGTGTAAGCTGATTCAAGTTGAATCAACTGCTCCTCCTTGAAGCGAGGTAACACGTTCCCCAGGACTGTCGCTACCTACCAAACGTTACTCAGCGAGGACCGATTAGCAAAGTTTAATCCTCATAAATTGAAAGCTATAGTAATTGACGAGGCACACCACGCAGCAGCTCCATCGTGCGGGCCTTCTTAGTAACCTCCTCACACTTTACACATCTTTCTTCGTAGATATCGCCGACTTCTTTCACATTTCGACCCGGGCATCAAACACCCCGATCCAGAATTTAAGCCTCCTGCTCTTCCTCACAAGATACCCATTATTGGCTTCTCCGCAACTTTCAGCCGTCATGATGGATTAGCTCTGGGATCCGTATTCGAGCGTATAGTTTATCATCGCGATTTTCTGGAAATGATTAAGGAACAGTGGTGCGCCGTTTCCTTATGTAAATTCTCATCCTGTGTTCAGGGATGGTATACAGGCTTTCTGATGTCCGCTTTACATCTGTTCGTGCAAACATCAACTTGAAAGACGTCACGGTCAACGCTCGGACAGGAGATTTCAATCCCACGAGCTTGGCGCACGTTATCAACACCGCTAGTGTGAATAATCTTGTCGTGAAAGCGTGGCTAGACCGTGCAGGTATATTTCTGGTTCTCATCCTTGAATGTCCATAATGCAGTTCTACTCAGCGACACGGAAATGTACACTTGTATTTTGCGTCAGTATAGCACACGTGCAAGCTTTAACTCAGACCTTTCGTGACTATGGGGTCGACGCAAGATACATATACTCAAAAACCCCGGCCGCGGAACGTAGAGCCCTAGTTTCATCGTTTAAGGTTGGGCAATTCCCTGTACTTTTGAACTGCGGTCAGTCGGAAGCTTTGACCTGAAATCCCCCGAAATCTCAAGTTTGGAGACCTACAGCGATTCTGACGGAAGGTGCTGATATTCCCAATATTGACTGCGTCGTTGTTGCACGCCCCACCCGTTCGCGAAATGTGTTTGCCCAGATGGTGAGTGTCGCCTCGTAAAATGTTTCAAATTCGTGACTCTTCTCTACAGATTGGGCGAGGGATGCGACCTTCGCCTGAAACAGGAAAAAAGGATTGTCGAATTATTGACTTCGTAGAAAGTACCACACGTGTGACTGGTGTCGTATCCACTCCGACTTTATTTGGGCTTGACCCTGGAGAAATCTCCATCGATGGTAGGAGGAATTCATAACTATTGGTTGTATGTTGACCATATGCAGATGAAACAACCGAATCGCTTGAACGCCGCGCTGCTGAGATAATCACTACCGACAGTGCGGACGATATCCCGGAGCCCACGTCTGTGACGTACATTGATCATGAGAATCCATTTTCTTTGGTTGGCGAGTCATCAGGAGCACCTCATATCGCCACTTTGAGCAAGCACGCGTGGGTTGGTTGTGGGGGGGATGTTTATGTTTTAGAATGCCTAGGCAAGGGCTACATGCGAATAGAGCCCGTTAAGGCGCAGCAAGGCATGTCTATACATTCTGAGTGTTGATTCTTATTGATTGCTGTATTAGGAGAAACCCCTCACTTTGAAGGCCGTTTCATACCTGCGGTGCTCGACAAAATTACCGCATTGTCACTTCACTTGTCACCGTTCATGCGGAGTCGAAAAGTGCTTACCGCTGCCAACCTCAGTGATGCCGTTAGAGGGTGTGACACGTATGTTACCAACAAAGTTATTCGTGGACCAATGTCCCTTGGGTAAGCTCCTTCATGTTGCTATCGTGCGGATATGAGATGACAAAATATAGACTTCTCCGTTCAGCTCGGTGGCGCAAGACCCTTGCCACCGATAAGCAAAAGGCCTTGCTTGGCAAACGCTGGCTGAAACGTGACACGTTGGCCGATGCTGCGTCGGAAAACATGAGATTAACCAAACTTGTGAACATGACGAAAGGCGAAGCCGCTAATATAATTGTTCGACTGAAGCATGGTGCCCAGGTGGCTAGCTCTATCCATCTCTCTTCCTCTCCGTTACTAAGCTAATTATAACAGTCTCGCTTCGAGAAGAAAATGAAGGCAACAGCGAAGTCAACTCGGAAAGAGTTAAAAGAAAAGCATCGCCGAGCTAAAGAGACTGTAGCTGTTGGCCCTCTTTCAACCTAGATCAGGATTTAGATGAACTTTTGTATGTAATTGACGATAATCAGACCAGTGGGTTGGGGGCTTGAAGGACAGCAAGCTTGGCTCGATATTGTTCTTGTCAGTGGTACCAAACAGTGTACGCGAGCAGAATGGCATACTTGCGTGAGGGTCTTGATTGGAATATATTGCCATTCGTCACCACATCATTAATCTACCTTCCAGTCTTCGGCGGCGACATCGTCATCCGAGCTGACCAGGAGCTCGACAGACCAGATAACGAGGGTAAGAAATATGTTCATCCACCGCCACCAAATTTGAGAGGTGTGATCCAGTACTACGGAACAGGATCAGGTACAAGGTGAAGGTCTGAAGAAGATACGTACGTAGAAGGTGGGAGTAGACAGTTATGAAGATAAATTGCCTGTAAGTGAGGAGAACGCGAGTAAGATTTGACGTCTGAGCTGGAACTTAGTTCTCTTCTGGCACACAAAAATACATTTGACTACTTGCAGGTCGATCATCCCAGCCATTGTGAACCCCTTCGTCAGATGCCCAGCTGTCGGCACCAATAGTGGGTAGTATGCGGGATGCAAGGTGAAGGATAGAGAGGCGGTACATAAGGGCGATAAGAACAGGTTTCGGCATCGTATTCAGGACAAAATTCATCAAGGTTTGAAAGTGCGGGAGGATATTTGGAAGGAGTGGGGCGCTTTTCATGGGTGAGTGAGATGCCCAATTGCCGCAATGGAAAGGGGACGTACTAGGATAATGCACTGTCCGTGAATGGTGTCTGGTCAAAACCACACAGCCAAACATTGTATGCAATGAAGATGGCTAGTCCCGAGGATTCGATTATATTCGTCCGTCTCAAGACAAAGCCGATGAAGGTAAGGAAAAGGAAGGCAGTGATGGCGACACCCAAAAGAGTAGACGAGAGAGGGGACGACGCGGCGGCAGGGTAAGACTGGAGCACAGGGTAAACGAAGCCAACAGAGACAAAAATACATCACGTACGATAACGATCCACCATGCGGATAATACATATGCAGCAGCCGAGGCAATCAAAAGGGCAAACTGATAAACCTCGCCTTCACCGACAAGCCGTTTGCCTTCTTGACCGAGCTTCTGGACGACGAGTAAACTGGACAGGCCCTCCATTGAGATGAATAAAGGACCGGAAAATGTCAAAGCAGTGCCCCAGTAATCGGCAGCAGATCTTAGCCAAGGGTTTACGGATGAGGAGAAGGCGTTGAAGCAGACAAGGAGTAAGAAAGGGTGTACTGGGACCTGAAGAACAGACAACGCGTCAGAACCCCATAAGAGGATGAAAGTACCATGAAGAAGAGAATGGGCAGATAAGAGCAGAGAAAGGAGGAGAAAGGCGGAAGTGTTGAGTGTCGCCAAAGTCAAAGGGAGAAATATGAGAATTTGGAGAACGGTAGAGAATCTAAGAAGGATCAGTAAGGATGCGACTGAGAGAAACACAAGAAACGAGCCTCGCCGCGTGAGATATCGCACTCGAGATCGCGCTCGAAATATTCCATCGCCTCATCATCGTCCTACTCAACCTTCAAACACGTGACCAGTCAACGAACACACCATAGTTTGCATTATAAAATTTAGTGACTAGCTATAGGTAATGTAGTATGCGATAATCATGTCCAACGACTATTCGATCGAGGCAGAATCGAGTTGATGCCTGGTAGTGATGTACCAGGTGAACTACCTGTCGGCGACCCTCCATACATCGGATAATTAGCAGCCGTAGTAGCACCTGAATACGGGAGTGAATACTGTAATGGAGAACTTTGAGGAGTGGAACGTGTTGGTGTTCTATAGTCCATGGGGTTTGGGTTACTAGACGAGCTTCTCGACAGCCCTGTCCGGTCGGCGTCTACCCTGCTCTTTTTCCAGATCTGTTCTGTGGGTGAGGTCGAATTGAAATCCGTATCCGTCGCTTTTCTCTTTCCGGTATTTAATGGAGATGATTCTTCCTCCTCAGAATCAAGGGTGAGGTCGATGACATCGCTCACTTGCGATAGTGTCTGGCGAGTGGAAGGGACTGAGGTGTCGAATGATCGATTCGTAGATGATCCACTACCAAAAGAAGGAGATAGCTCGCGCTTTACTTGACCTTCATCTTCGTCGTCCGAGTCCAACACAAATATCTCATTGTCAACTGCCTTTGCCTTTGCCTTGCCGTTGGTATGTCCGTTGATAGGCTTTGGTGGAGAGCTAATGGCGCGAAATACGGCCGATGATGACGAACGAGACGGAGCAAGTGTCAATGCAGACGCCGCAGGATGCATTGCCTTCCACGTGGAATAGCCATACTTATTGTCCGAAGTATGCCATTCCCCATTGGCCTCCACAATAACATCTTCCACGCTTTCAGGACTTTGCTTCAGGATTTCATCAAAATAACTAGCGCAAGTAAATCCAGATTACACATATGTGGACGAGAAACTTACCCATCGATCATCAGATCCTTGCTGTCCAACACTCGTTCACATACAGGGCATAGCCAAGTAGTTGTTTGCTCCATTACAGAAAACCACGATGTGGCGTCAAAGCACTGGGGATGTACGCACTTGGCGGATCGACATGGAGTGACAATACGCGTAAAACTCAGCTGGTCCGCACATCAGTGAAATTCACAGACAGAACCAGTAGGAGTGATGCAGATGTAACAAGATAGAACACGTACCGGGCACTTCAATGACATTTTCTGTGGTCCTGCTATTATATCATCGTCCTCTGACAGTGATTCAACCACTAGGACCATGTCAGAAGTTAAGGTGCCGGACCACAAATGAGGCTACTAACTTTTCTTTTTGATGTCTTGGCTACTTCTGTAACTAGAGACTTTCAAATTGGAAACAAGGGTATCAACTTCCGTGATCTCAACCAGCATCACCACAAGATAGTATTTCTGGGACCTGTTATCAGCGATATACATTTGTGAGAAGAAATGGCTAACTTTCGATTGTGGGGGTTGTTGGCTGTTGACATACACCATTTCGACCCGATTTTGAACACTCGTGAAACGTACGTATTTGCCTAAATCCGGCGGTGGAGCGGTGCCCGGTTTCTTCTTCAATCCTTTTAAATTTGCGGTTAGTTGAACGTTGTTAACGCGAACCTCGCACGTGGGAGGAAACTCGATAGGGCAAGGTCCTGCAGTCGCTCGAAACGAGTTTGGCCCGGGATAGAACATCGAAGATGTGCAGAATAAGCGTAGTTGGTACTTCGAACTGAGGAGAAAGTGAGCAGACCATCAGCAACGTGAAGGCAAGAAGAATACCCGGGTGATTTCAGTTTAGCGAGATGATCGTTGTTGAGGTTAAAAGTCATATGTTGCTGTCGGCGGTCAGTGGCACTAGTTGACTCTGAGCTTAATTATTTTAATATCTATAGACCATATACTTGTAAACGCTTCAGACCTGGACATTCAGTGACGGAAGATACCGCTCCTTCAATTCGTAAGAACGGCGACTCTTTAAAGCGTATTCCTAAGATGGATGAAACAACCTGCAATCAATCAATCAAGAAAACGCACCTGTCGGTTTCAATGCCGCCGAAGTGGAAGCGACAGTGGTATGAGCAGGCTTCCGTGGAGGTGCGTAAGGATCATATCGTGTTATAGCACTCGACCCAGCGACGCCGGAAAGATATGGCGTAGTATTTGCCATAGGATATGTCGTGTGGTGCAGCGAAGATGTTGAAACAACAGCAGCATTAGGAGGTAGCCTGTTCGGTGTATAACTGGGATGGAAGTGCAGAATGTGCATGCAGCTCAGATGTCAGCCTCATTTGACACTTACATCCCTGTATGCCGTACTTGGTGCACCACTGTCTTCGCTTTCGTCCATTTGTCTTCGACATTTGCATTCTTCCAAGAGTCAAGTGTAGACACAATTCTATCGATGATCTCTTGCTTTTTACCGGACTTGGAGAAGTGTGTGCTACACTCTTCATTAAGACCAACGAGAATCTGTTTCAGTCTATCGACGGTATTATTCTTGATGTTATGGCGAATTTGCTTAAAACATTACAGTGACGTGTTACAATTGTTAAGAAGGGAAGTGAAGGTGGAAAAGCTTACTTCGAAATCTAGCCAGACATCAGAGCTAGCCATCGATAGTGGAGCAAAAGAACACGGTAAGCAAAGACGTTCAACAAGGGTGGCCACTCAGCTCGCCTCATTGTTTGCTTCTTCCCTTTGCTCTAATTAGAACCAAATATTTGATACACGCGCTTGATTCGGAGTATGTGACTATTGGCACGGAATTCGAAGTTCCACAGCATTCACTTCGAGTTACAGAACGTGAACAAGGATGGCCTCTGTTGATGATTATGACAGCCTTTCGAAGGAACAACAAGAAATTCGTGACAAGGAAGATAGGGAGAGAGAAGCAGCTGAACAAGCTGGTATGTGTGTTTGTTATTTTGGCATTTCCGATTCGTTTAGCTATACCCAGCATTGCCATACACATGGAGGCAAGAACTTGGAGAAGTCGACGTGGTTGTACCCGTGCCAAAAGGGACACGAGCAAAAGACCTTCAGGTCGTCTTGCAGAAGAAAAAGCTTAGTGTCGGCCTGAAAGGACAAGACAAAATTCTTGATGGAGAGCTTTGTAAGGAAATCAAAGTTGGAGACAGTACCTGGACACTGCGTGCGTGTTATTTTCTTCAGGAATGATTATTCTCATTCTCACTCTAGAAGATAATCAAGCCGTTCTTATCCATCTGGAGAAGCTGAATCAACAGGAGTGGTGGGGGAATGTCTTAACACATCATCCCAAGATCGATACGAAGAAAATCGAACCTCCAAACAGCAAACTAAGTGATCTTGACGGCGAAACAAGGTGACATCATGATAATTGTGGATGGTATCAATATTCCTTTTGCCTCTGACTTGATATTATAGGGGGATGGTGGAGAAAATGATGGTACGGATCATTGTAATTCATTGAATTGCAATACTAAAATCAGATGATTCCACCAGTTCGACAACCAGCAAAAGGTGAACCCATTCTCTTGTTAAAACCCGCTTGTGCTTATTCAATGTAAAGCAAATGGGTAAACCTACGTCAGGCGAATTGAAGAAAATTGAGGTGAAATCTCTGCTATCCCCTGTAGCAGAAAATATGGGTCTCTGACCGTGAGCCAGGCTCTGAAAAAGTTTCAAGCGGCGCATCCTGAGATGGACTTTTCGAAGGCTAAAATATCGTAACATCTTTCTTTCTTCGATCCAGGTCTGGTGAGCTACGTACGAGATTGCTTTGACCCGGGAGGGGGGAACTCTGGGAGAAGTGGATGTATATGATAGTGTTCGAGTATGCCCATTCATTCCATAATGACAGTCTTTCATACAGTGTAGATGCAGTTGTTTGTGGATATATTTTTCCAGCCGGTACTAGCCACTGGTGAGCGTTGTAAGATTATGATTTCCTCCGTTTGCCCGTCCCTCGGGACGGAAGGGTGGCGCCCTTTCTTTTTATGCTTTCTACTAAGCTGGTCAGACTCCTTTCTGCGGCCCCTACAGCCTCTTGGACAGGCCCATCTCCAAAGTCTACAGCTAGCGGCTCTTTTTGTCGCCTTGATCGTTCTTCAAGCAGGGCAGTCATACCTCGTGTTTTCACAAATCTGCAAATAAATATATGCCCAGTCAACAGAAGTAAAGGAAAGGACATATTACGCACTGGGGATTGCTTGGATCAATCGCATACTGGTGATCATCGTGAAGAGCTTTGAATCGAGCATCTTTGACGTCGATCGAGAAGTCATCTTGAAGTTCGTTGTCATCCTCATGTCTGTGCCTCTTCCTGAACTTTCTCTTCTGTAGCAAATTTTTCTCCGCCTTCATGACTGATTTGATATTGAAGTGTTTATGTTCTCCTTCCAGAGTATTAGATGAGACGAGGAGTTTGAGCTCTTCAGGGGTAGACAGCGGCCGTGATGCA
>QLOK01015169.1:1441-13942 GCA_003313805.1 Tricholoma flavovirens
TGTTCTGATTGCTCATCACCCTTTTCAGCTTTGATACCAACAGTATTTCCCATTGGCCATAGAAGATCAATATCTGGTTGTGAGAACAAAGTAGCAAAATCAACCAGGTGTGCTGGCCCAAAAGACTTGGTCAGTAGCTTGTTTGCATCTTCTTGACCAGCTCCCAATTCATGTTCAAGATTTACATTCCCTACATCAACATTTCCCTTCCAAGATGCAGGATTCACATGGTCAATCCCTTCTGCATCTTGAAGAGCAAGCCGTTGGTGACCATGATCAAGGTCTGGATGCCTTTCAAATGTTGCATTTACTTCAGCAGCAGCACTCAGTTTTTGGCCAAACTGTTGCACATCTGCATTGCAGTTGTGATCCTGTGTGCATACATTTGAAAATATTCCTTCCAATCTGTCACTTCCTTCAAGAATAATGTAATACTTTATCTTGCCATCAATTAATTGTAGTTTGGCAATAGTGAAGATAATATTCTTGACAATAGCCTGAGAATCAGCATATAAAGCACCAGTCAGAAAATCAAGCCTGTGCTTTAGATACATGGCTATTGATAGGTGTGCATATGTTGCAAGTGATCATATTTGTGAAGATAGATCCATGGTTGTTTGAATAAATGGATCAAGGAAGTATGAAAACACTTTGCCCATGAATACAACTTTGTGATGACGTTGGGCATCAGCTGGTAGTGAAGGCAATGGAATACTCTCTAATTTCTTCAGTGATTGGAGCAAATGTACAGCTTTTGCACATTTTGTTTATCTGATGGATTCAGAAGTTCCTTAGCATCTGAGACATGCTTTCCCATAGCAATCAAGTTCTCAAGAACATCTCCCAGATAGATGTTGGTGTCATTTACCAGTGTTCCTGATGGTGAGCAGATAAGAGTAGCAAACCATTTGAATATATGCTTAGGATCACATGTACCAAGTAGCCCATCAGCTCCAATTTGACAATTCAAGCCAGGGAGTTTGGATAATATTTTCCCAAGTTCACTTCCAGGATCAAGATTGTGAGTTGTGCAAAGAATAAACCTTGCAGATCAGAATGATGCTTCTCCATCACTAGCAATTGTTCTATTGAGCCCATGTGTTTTTTCACCATCAGGATGATCTTTGTACACTTGGATAAACAGCTCAAGCCATTCTGCTAATTGCTGCCCTGTTTCTCTTTTGCATGAGGCTGATATGAGGAGAGGTACTGGTGCATAGTATTTGCTTTCTGCAAAAGGAGCAATTGTTGCAACAGGACCATCTTTGCCATGGTGGCAAGTTTCTGTTGCATACAAGGCCTCTGCAATAGTGTTAATGTCATCCACTGTATCAACTGTAATCTTGAGACCAGCAGAGCACTCTCTACAGAGGCCAAGAATAACATTTCTGAATGCCTCATATCAACAGAGCATCTCTAGTGCTGCACCATCAATAATTAGAACCTGACCAATATGCTCACTAAATATCTTTTTAGGAGCAGGCTTTCCATCAGGACCAAGCATTGCATGGATATTGAACTCAATCTCAGCCCCCAATGGTGCAGAAACACATGGTAGTATTGTGGAGGATTTCGGTTATGCTTGACTGTAGACAATGAAGGTAATCCAGTTGCCTTTTGGAGGGCAAGAGTAACTTTGGTCCTCCAATAGATTTGACAAGATATGCAATGTCATATTCCTGCTTTGACCAGCCACCTCTTGGTGAATAGATCCCAGAAATTGCTTGGTTCAGCTTTATGAGCACTGTTTTCATACTAGCTCCATTTCAAAGAGCCACAGTAAGAAGGCAGCACAAACCTGGAACATCATCCTTTGAATCATTCATCTTCTTCTGCAGATGGGATATCTTCCTCTTCAAGTTAATTGTCTATTATTAGCATTAGTCAAATATCATATTCATGCATGGAGCTCATTCAAATACCTTGAGTTTCAGCATTTTCACTTCTGCAGTAGCTTTAGTCAACAGTTGTAACAGATGTCTGTTACTGAGATATTGCCATGGTGTATGTTTGGCAGGTGAAATAGCCCGATCCACAAATCTGACAAAAGCTGCAGAGGTCTCAATGCCTCTACAATAAGAGCACACATGCTCATCCAGCTCCTTTTTTGACTTCAGAATTGATTTGCACTTTATTGAGTGCAACCAAAGCTGGTTGCTCCCTTCAAAGCCAATAGGTTCCCAAGGTAGAGTCTGGACACCATGCTGTTGGTAAGGATATGACATCCATACAGAGCCAGGCTGCCACTGAATGAGAGAGCCCTGACATCTCTTCTGTGGAGACAGCAAGGAATGAATAGGAGACAGCTCCTGAGGCTGTTCTGCATCTGATGTCTGGCTACTATCAAAGCTTAAATCCAGTTCCATGTCAGAGAAAGATCTATCCAGATCATCCCAGAATGTTGGAGAACTGGGAGGCAGGATACTTTGGTTAGATGGTACAGCAATAGGTGTCACAGATCCTGACACAGCATGAGGGGTTGAATGTTCAGCAGTAGGTGTTGAAGATCCTGTCAGCGATGAACTTGAAGTTGTGAAGAAAGTGGCAGTAGTGGTAGAGCTACTAATGAAAGTAGACTTGATGTGAGGAAGTCTATTAGCTACAGGTAGATTATTACTAGATATGATCAATATTTGATATGGAAGGGCTCACTCAGACTAGGAATTGGTTGCAAACTCAGTGATCCTTGCCTGTCAGCATCAGTAATTGCTCTGATTACTGGAGTTGCACTTTTTTTACATCTTTTGAAGATCTGTGAGTTTCAAAACCTCGTAGATTTCGGTTAGAACGAAGGGATACAACTGTTTGACATTGATCACAGCTGACAAATTCCTTCAATGTCTGTGGTTCTCTCAGAACTTCAAAGTCTAAGCTTGTACCATCTGGAAGCCCAAAGGGGATAAACTGTCCTGTTGGCTGTAGCTGAGCACTAGGATCCATCATCGGAAGGGCCAGATGGTGGTGGAAGACAAGAGACAATCTTGCATTGAACGATCGATAACGAGACGCTAGTACTAGATGCGCTGCAATCTATGATTATATAATGTGATAACCTGTTTTGGGACAGAGACCCCGGATGTATGGTAACTCTCTCACGGTTCACCCAAGGGGGGGGTTGATATCACCGCTTTTTCGGGTGAGCTACCCCTGTGGATATCGACACAGTACACGTTATTACTAGATATGTACTCCAGACACCATTGTCTCGACATCCCAATCATCTTCATTGTCTGAACCAATGACCTTGATGTCCTTATTAGCAGGTTTTAGCACCTCCCCAGCATTGACCTTTGCCAATTCTGCAAAGTCATAAATCTGACCCTCGAGAATCTCTCCACCATCGACATCCTGGTCCATCAAGTTGACATTCCATGAATTCCCATTATGGCACTGGCAGGTGTTGCCCCATTCATCGGTTCTGCCATTGTGGTTTGGATGATCAATATTTGATCAATGCTCCTCGGAGGGGCATTGGGGCAGAGTTTTGGATCTGCAAGGGTTTGTCGTCACGATTAATCATCGATGGAGTGCCATCAGGACAGTAGCGGCAATCTACTTACTTCATAGCGGTTTGTCTAATTGGGTAGCTTCTAGAAGTTTGTGAAGTTATCAGTGACAATTGTTGGGTGCTTGGATACAAGCTTGGAGAAATACACTATTTGATTATGCGACATTTTCCAATTTTTTCAGGCACCACAGTGGCACTTCTTAGTCGGTCAATTAGTTTTTACCCGCCAAAAACTCTAACCATCCACTCCCTGTGTAGATGGGCAACTTTGAAAATGGTTTTTGGGATGCATCTCCCGATCTTGTTGTACATTCTCGAAGTTCGTAAATCGGATATCAAATGATTTTCACCAAATCTTCCAACACTTTTCTGCTGGCCTGATAAACGACTTTTGTCCCAACTACGGATATTGCGCATCCCTCAAGACATGCTACATTATTCTCCCTAAACTCGATGGTTTCCAATAACTGACTCGGGATGTACCGTGACTATACTAGTTTGGATGATAATAATGGCATTAACGTTTGTATCAAAGAGAATCTTTGATCAACGACATGGCACTGTGGGCAGTATACGTATTAATCCGACGAATTGGGTATGTACTATGTAGTATAGCATCCACGAAATGGTCCAAGTGAGCCCTATGCAGTGTCGTGGCGTTACTGTTATTGGGTATTTACTTGTGAAAGGGTTAGCCTCGAACGATGAACTACGATGCTCAAGAGGCAGCACTCGGTCTGCTCAGTCTCTCTCCAACAAACTATTCTCCAATAAACCCTTTAAAACGTAAACACTCAATCTCTTTCACAAACAATAACTACACCGTACTTCAAGGTCCAGGCGTAGCAGCTAGCGGGTATACCGTACACTCTACGCCCTACCAACAATGGCACTCCTCCCATTACACCACAGATGATCCCTCTTTTTCTTCTTCTTCCATACCCGCACCCGCACCCGCACCGGACCTAGAAGTAGACGTAGAAGCGGACATGGAGAGTATAAGCTGCATCTGCGGATCGACCTATGACGACGGGTTCAGTATCGCGTGCGATGACTGTTCGCGGTGGTGTCATGCTGCGTGTTTTGATATCGTGGAAGGGGGTGTGCCTGAAGAGTGGAGGTGCTGGGTTTGTGTCCCGAGGGTGGTGGATAGGGAGAGAGCGAGGGAGATGCAGAGGGTTAGGCGAGAACAACAGCAGCAGATGTTGACGGTGATAGGGAGCGGTGGTGGTGGTGGTGGTGGTAGCGGCGGAGGGGCTGGGCAGGGGAGAAGAAAGACGAGCCCTGGTGTTGATCGGAAACAGAACAGAAAGACGAGCGCTGGCGATAACCCTTCAAGCAATAAACGAAAACGCAGGTCATCTGTTCTCAGTAATTCTCACCCACCACTACCACTACCACTACCTCCTCCCGGTCCCCAAACTCCAATACCAACACTTGCATACCCACACACAGACGAAGATGCCAATGCACACATCGACATTTCCGAGCCTTGGACTCACTCGTACGTCCACATCACACAGGACATCATCCCTTCCCATTCAACAAGGAAGAAACTCGTCAAACACGCTCAGTCGTGGCGCGGCGTCACCGCCTTGGCGCCCTTCGAACCATTGGCTGCTATACAGCCTATACCCACTACCAGTACTAACAACACACAGACTCCCGGTACCACCTACTCATCAACTCACACCGCTTTTCCTTTTCCACCCCAACAACCCACACATCCACACCACCCGCCCTCCCTACCACACCACCACCACCACCCCACATCCACGCCCCAACAAACAACACCAACCCCTCCAACCCTCCTCCGCCCCCCCTCCTACACCCTCCACACAACCTCCCCAATCCCCTCCAACACTCCCATCGCACCCTACCCCTCCACTATCACTCCCTCCTCCACCTACCTAGCCGACCCCCTCAACGCTTACGCCCACCTCGGCATGCCAAAGCCTTTCGTCCATCTCGTAGGCCCGCCGTTGGATTTGGCCCTCGATGCCAGGATCGTCGGTGGTATTGGACGGTTTGTGAGGAGTGGGTGTTGGCCGAATGCGGTTCTTCGGCCTGTGCTTTGTGAGGGTGGGGACAAAGACAAGGACAAGGAGAAGGAGAAGGAGAAGGAGAAGGAGAAGGAGAGGGACAAGGAGAAGGAGAAGATGTTGAGCTTTGCAGTGTTTGCGTTGCGCGATTTGAAACAAGGCGAAGAAGTCGTGCTAGGCTGGGAATGGGACGACGGCAACGCCGTACACGCTCTCCCAGCTTTGATCCAAACACCTCATCTATTCGAGTGAGTTTTTTTTTTTTTGTTTTATTTTTATTTTTATTTTCCCTCCCTTCCCCTTCCCCTTCCCCTTCCCCTTCCCCTTTCCATCCCGCTGACACTCATTCCTTCCTTCCATTTTCTAGAAAAGCACACATCACACACCTCCGTCATCAAATGGCAAACATCCTAGACGTGCTGGCGTCCACGTTTACGACGTGCGCGTGTGGTGCGCAGACGAGGGAGTGTGCGCTTGCTTGGATGAGAAGGTTCGTCGAGGAGGAGGAAGAGTGGGAGGAGCGTGACCGGGAACGAGAACGAGAACGAGAACGAGAATGGGAGGGTGGGTACAGAGGTGTGGACGTGGACGTGGGGGAGAAGGGGAAATCATGGGTGTGGGAACGACAACGACAACGAGAACAATCCGAAGAGAAAGAGAAAGAGAAAGAGAAAGAGAAGGAGACAAAAGTGGATCTAGGCCCGTTGTTAGGCACTGAGCGGGGGTTTAGGACGCAAGAGAGGGTTGCGAGAGCCGGTGGGATTGGTGGGGTGGAGATGTGTCCTGGTCCTGGCCCTGGCCCTGGGTCTGGGTCTGGTGAGGGGGATGAGGGGAAACTTGAGGCTGGGACTGGGACTGGGACTGGGACAAGAGGGAAGACAAAGGCAAAGGCAAAGGCAAAAGGGAGGAAAGATCGGGGGAAGGCGAGGAAAGACAGGGGGAAGGCGAAGGCGAATGGAAAAAGTAAGGAGAGGGTGGTGCGCGTACATGGGGAGGATGGGGATGTCGATGTTGATGTTGAGATGGTTGACGGGGATGTTGACGTTGGCATTGGTGTTGATGGGGATGTTGACGTTGACGGGGATGGGGAGCAGGACGTTGACGTTGACGTTGACGGGGATGGTGGTGGTGGAGACGGAGACGAGACGGAGGAAGATGAGATTATTCGTCTTGGTGCTTATTCTTTTCTTTTTTCTTTTTCCTTTCTTCCTCTCGTCTCTTGTCATTCTGGTCATTTATTAACTGTATTCTTCATCCTATAGGTCCAGACCCCAGACATGGACATGAGAATCCCCATCCATTACCACTACGACCCCGCCCGCCAGATAACGGTAGCGGCAGTGGCAGTGGTATTGCTGCTCTCCAACACTCAAGTCACTCCGACTCTGAACCTCGAGTAGCAGAAGAAAGAGGTCAAGGAGAAGAGGAAGAAGAAGAGGAAGAGGAGGAAGAAGAAGAGGAAGAAGAAAGAGATAAGATGATGCCCCCAAAGATGAGGAAACGATGGATGATGCACCGCGAGGCTGTGGCTTTGAGGGAAATGATGTACGGGGCTGCGTTGAGGTCTGGGTCTGGGTCTGGGTCGTCGCTTCCTGGTTCAGGCGGCAGTTCTGGATCGCGATCGGGCTCGGGTTCGGGCTCGCGGGTTGCTAGTAGTGCTTCTGGATCTTCCGAGTTTTCTGGAGTGTCACGAAGCGAGGCGGGTGTGGGTGTGGGGGTAGAAATGGACGTGGACGCAGACGTGGATGTGGACGTGGACGTGGACGTGGATGGTGTGTTTTCAGTTTCTTGTTGGGCGTCTTGCTTTTTGTTGGTTTTTTTGGTCTGATTTGTTTCGTTTTGGTTTAGTGTTAGGTGCCCACGTTCATCCACCAGACAACAACACCAACCCCAACATCAACACCATTTCCAACACGAACGATCCAAACCCAAGCACAAGCACAAAGACAGGCACGTCAACCACTCGAATGGCACCGCCCCCTCCTCCTCCTCTCCCACCCCCCACCAGGAAGAGCGAGATCAGCGTCAGGCGAGTCTCGCAGTTGTTGTCCGACGCCGACGGGAACGAGAACGAGAATGAGGACGAGAATGAAAATTCAACTTCGGCCTTTGCTTATATGACGGGCGGGGGTCGATATTCTGGGATGGCAGGTCCAGGACAAGCTCCCATAAACCTACCACCACCGACGCCTGCAGAACCAGCCATAGCCACAATCACGTCACCTGCTACATCGTTCTCCCGGCTCTCCCTGTTCTCACCCGGTCAGCCTTCCTCGCGGGGGAATGTACCAGTGCCCGCCTCCGTGTCTGTCCTCGAGCGCGAGGATGTGGGTATGTCGTGGAGTGCTTTGAGTGCGGTTGGGAGGGGGAGTAAAGGAGATAGGGAGTCTGATTCGGGCGTGCTTCTGCATACTCGCTCGCCGTCGTCGTCGTCGGTGGCGGCGGCGGCGGCGGGACCACAGCCGAATGCGCAGGGGATGCCCGTGGTGCCTGACGATGCTCATCGTCCGCTTGATGTGCGTACCCCTGAAGCGGAAGTGGAAGCGGATACGGAGGTGGTGGTGATTGAGCCGCAGTCTTTGGCTTCGTCTACATCTGCCGTAGATGATTCCCCAGCTAGTCCGGATAATCCACCTTCATCACCTGCATCACCTCCCTTTGAACTTGAACACCAACACCAACATAGACACGAACCGGGGATTTCCACTGCAGCAACTCCATCTGTAACCCCTGCTCCCATAACTACACCCGTACCGGTATCCCCAGCACCAGCGCTCTCGACATTATTTACGTTGGCGCGAACCCCGACTCCGACCATGGCATCGTCTGTGCTGACCCCGGTGTCTTCGCCTGCGGAGGCGGAGGCAGAGGCTGGGTCTGATGTTGGCCCCCATACGCATGGGTTTGACACTCGTCGTGTTGTTAACTCTCCCACCCCAGCACGCGTCGAAGTCCTAACCCCCGACGTCAATTGGAGGACCTCGCCCCTGCGAGGTTCTGCGTCTATCCCGAAAGGTGATCCATCCCTGCTAAGGGCCTCTGTGCCTCCAACGGAGGAACAGATGGAAGTTGACGTGGTCGTGGAGACCCTGATGGTATCTTCGTCTTCACCGCAGGACGCTGAGGAGACTACGTTTTCTCCTGTATCACTGCCGCCACTAGACCCTGCTTCTGAGGAACGTTTGAAGGATATGAGAGCGACGTCTGTACCACCCCCTGCACGTTCACCGACTCCCCAACCTCCTTCTTCAAGTCTTCCACTCGTCGTTTGCGAACCCACACCTACACCACCTCCGGCTTCCCTGCCTCGTTCGCCTTCACTGGCTAATCGTGTTCAGACCCCTCCGCTGCGTGAGTTTAATACGCCGGCCGAATTGACGCCCCCTGCTCCTGCGAAAGTGAAGATGTCATTGAAGGATTTCGCGGCGAGGAAGAAGAAACAGAGGGAGGAGGGGAAGAGTGCGGAGGCTTCGCCTATGGGGATGGTTGTTAAGGCTTTGGCACCGGATGGGGAGGCTGCGGCTGCGGCTGCAGGTGCAGGTGCGGATGGGAGGGGTGGGGAGAAGGATACTCGGGGCGATGGAGGTGGAGATGGAGATGGAGAAGTGCATAAAGGAGTTGAAGCAAGTGCTAGGGGTAATGATGTGAGGACAAAGGCACCGAAGGATCCAACAGCGGTCAACGGACATGGACGTATTAAGGATGAAGACGTCGAAATGGCCGACGTGAAAGATCGAGGGCGTCCGCCGGGCAACATTGATCCACTAACAGGGAAAACCACTGTAGATGAACCATCCTCGAAGCCAACGATGGTCCCTCCCACCCAGGACGCGCTCTCGCTGAAGACGAAAGCGGAGCTCATTGAGCAAGATCTTCCGAAAGATCTTCGTGACCTTAATAGGCCCAGGGATCTCCCATCTCACAAGGCTTCGCCGATCGGCACAATACCTACCAAGCCAAATGCTGCTCAACGTGCCCTTCTTGATCGTCAAATCTCCCAAGAGGATGGAGAGCTCTCCACCGTACCTCCTGCCGTCGCCCCTCCCTCCACTACCACCACCCCCACCCCAAGCGCCACCGCTACCACCGCAGGCGACACTCCGCCTCCACCAGCGAAACGACCACCAACAGGACCTCGCTTATTCCGCCCCTCGCCACCGTACATTCAAGTCGGGAACAACGGGCGTCCCGTGCCTAGTGCACCCCGTGCTCTCAGAGCAAACGGGAATAACGGTGCTGTTGCTATGCAGTACAACCCACCTGCGTTTGCCCCGAATCGTACGTATTCGGATATGCAGGCATTGCCCCGCGGACCTTCCGCAGATCGTGAGAGGATGGATTGGGAACGCGATCGATCACGGACGACTACTAATTCTCGGGCGAGGGGAGGTGCGGGTGGTGGTTGGGGAGGAAGATGATATGTTGATGTTTGGGCATTCTGGATTTCTCTCGCTTGTCTATTTTATTCTTTATCTGCTTTCTCGCTTTTCGCTTTTCGCTCTCTCTTTCTGTTTGTCTGTCTCTTTCTCTCTTGGGACTGGATGCCTATTCCTTTTTGTTGTTGTTCGTATTCTATCATTTCGCTCATTCATCTCTGCTGCGTCTCTCCTTGTTGGGATAAGGACGATAGGAGAGAGTAGATTTCGCTTAGATAGTGGGTGTAAAGGAAAGGGAGGAACTGTCTTTGTTTCCCCTATAATCCGTTGTACTTATTCTACAATGTATAAATAGATATATCTCTAAATATAGATTGTAGTTCTCAAACCGGATAGATTGATCACATGCGATCATAGCGATCACAAGGTTCTGATCCCATCAGCGCCTGATGGAAGCGCTTGATCCCAACACTCCTTATACAAGATGATTAAATATGTAATACGACAATGTGCTACCTCTAACCATAGAAGTAATTGTACTACATTCTCTGCCTACCGAAATAGGAGGCACGATTAAACCGGGCGGAGAGAACTTGAAGAGTGGAACTGGAACTGATACAAAGCTTGAGATCTTCTTGGCTGACATCTTACTTAAGGTAGGCGGCACTAAGATAGTCCTCACTCATATCGACTACTAGCGTCACGTGATGGAAGTGTTACTTTCCGTGACAAAATGAGAAAGTCTGCAACGCCTCGCAACAGGTTCTTTTTGCCAAATTCTGGGCCTGAGGAAATGTTGAGAGGGTAGGGATGAACAATTGCTCAGGGCCAAAATTTTGATCTTGCGAATATTGGGGAGTGCAACAGTTAGTATCTATATTTAGCCACCACCCATATTCAACTCTACAATACTTTGCAACAGGCTCATTTTGAGCAATTCTGAGCCCGAGGACATGAGTATAAAGTGAAAATACTTAATTGCTCGGGGCCGAAATTCTGATTTTGCTAGTATTGAGAGAGAAGTGCAAATAGGGTTGTTCACAGTAGCCATTTTCGGGCCATTTTCGGCTCATTTTCAGTTTCATTTTTCTTCCATTTTCCAAAAATGAACTTCAGAATGAGTCGAAAATGAACCGAAAAGTGATCATTTTTGAAAAATTGAACCCTTCCCTTGCTTTTGCAAAAATGGTCATTTTCACTTTCATTTTCACTTCTCATTTTTCTCATTCTTTCAAACTCTGCTCTGACACCCATCAACAAAGATGCCCCTACCTCAATACCTCACACCCATCACCACCTGCCATCACTACTCCCATGCCCACTCCTAAATCAACTAATGCAACCATCGCAAACCAACCACATAGGGCCCAAACGATGACAGAGGTCGTTTGGGCCCTAGGTAATGTTTTTTTCCAAGTTCTTTTCTTTGCTTTTCAAACTAATGTTTTCATTTGCTTTTCTAGGTTTTGTCTATGTTATTTACCATGAGACAGCGCCAAGACAGCACGCCCACATCCATGCCACCACTATGAGCAGCTGCTTGCAGGGTGGAAATGAGCAACTGGCACAGCAAAGACGGGGAGGGTGCAACAACAAAAAAGAAGCAAAGCCACAGTGACAAAAATAATGGGATGGGATGACACTGACACTGATAACAAGGGTATAGACAACAACAGCAACAACAATGAGGATGAAGACCAACAATGAGGAATACGATGACAAGGACAACCACAGACAATGACAGACAACAAGGACAACCACCACAAGGTGGAGATGGACAATGACACCACACAACCAAAACAGCAGTGGCAGGGCATGACAAGGTGGACAGACAAGAACAGAAGGTGCAGGTGGCAGATACAGCACCATACAATGACGACAACTCTTGAACTGTAGGTAAATTTTTGTTCTTGTTCATTTCCTTTTTTTGTCACTAACAAAGTGTTTAGATATTTACTATTACTGACAACGATGACTACACCAGCCTAGTGGAGAACAGGAAGGGGCCCCAGGATTACAGGGGGGAGTGATGATGAAGCACAAGCAGCAGCAGCAACGAGCAGTAGGGGAGGGAAGGCGATGACGATGACTGATGAGGAGGAGTGGGGGGGGGGGAGAGCATGGATTGTGCATGGAACAACTACAACAATGATGCCCAATGGCACCCACCCCACACCTATGAGCAACTGCTTGTAGCATGGGTGCAGCTTGGCTAGAATGCCAGGTGCACAGAGATGCTAGCACCTGCCTCCCACCACTGCGAGCCCTTGCTTGCAGGGTGGATCGGGTGCTAACAGCCCTCTCACACCTCAACAATGATGAGCACCCAGCACCCCACTGCCAACACAAGACAGGATGATGACAGGGATGAGGGGGAGATGACAAGGCCCACAGCACCAGACCCCTCTGCTACAAGCAACTGCTTGTAGGGAGGAAAACTTGTGTGTATGGGTGACTCAGATGACAGGGAGAGGGGGACCAGCAATGAGGGTCAACAATGACAGCACCCCCCCCCCACCACTGCTGAGAGCAACTGCTCACAGGGTGGATATGGGGTGCTGAGGCAACATGATGG